>PVIU01019733.1:0-35721 GCA_004026605.1 Ondatra zibethicus
GAGTGCATTCAAAAAGACTCGGTTCTCAAAAAGTTAATACATGCAGAAGAGATAGGTCCTGGTGTCATTGTTTGTGGGTTCTCCATCTGCCAACTTTCGCCGCCACATTCAGAGAGTCTGGTTTGATCATATGCTCATTCAGTCCCAGGCCAGGTGGATTGGTGCGCTCCCATTAGTTCAGGCACACTGTCTCAGTAGGAGGACCAGCCCCTCACGGTCCTAACTTCCTAACTCATCTTCTCCCACCTTCTGCTCTTCACCTGCACCTTGGGGGCTCAATCCATTGCTCTGATGTGAATGTGGGTCTCTGTCTCTATCATGATGGATTATTAACAACGAATGGAAATCAACCCTTTCCTCCCGAAGCTGCTTTCGGTCGTGGTGTCATCACTGAAACAGACGCCTAACAGGGACAGACCCTCAGTAGTGCACTGTTTAATCATTTCTTTCTTGAAAACTTTCCCTGCCTTTGTTCTTTGGCTGCAGCTGGTTTTGGAGATTCTCTTTCTCCACAGGGACCTCGAAGTTGTAACCTTGGGATCTTCTTCCTCTTTTAATCACTTAAATATTAATTAATATCCTTGTCTTCTTACTTTAAAACTTGACACTAACGACTGAATATTTGCCTTTGTCTTTAAAGTTCAACCATGGGCACAAGAACTGTATTGAAAAATACCTCTTCCTGTGGCTAGGACACTCTATCAATACCAATGTCATCTTGTTTTCTCTCAAAATCTCTATCCACAGCCTGGTTTTGGTTTTGTATTTTTATTATTGATGTGTAAAATCTCTGCTATTCAGCTTTTAAGCTAGAGGTATGAGAACAATAATGATTTTTCATATGTAAAAGTTTCGATCTAATTGTGCTATGTGCCCAAATTGCTCTAATGCCAAATTTCTCATTTTTATTCAGAAGTTAATATTGTATCCCTCTAGCTAACTCACTTCCTTCCTGCCTTAGTTTTCTAACTGAATCTTCAATGACAAAGCCAGCTGATCTTTCTAGTGACACACCTGAATGAATGTTTCCTTCCTGGGAGTAAAATTCTTCTGTAGTTCTACATTGACTCAGGACTGTGCTCAAAACTTTCATGGCATTAATACCCCCCAGGATGTTTGGCTTCTACATTTTCATTGACTGCTTGTGTCTTTTATGTGTACACCCAGTCTGATGGAATCCATTATGGCCCCCAAGTATCTGTGTTTTCTTTCACTTTTCAAGTAAACATTTTTGGTAAGAATAGGTTGGCCAGGTCTTCCAGTGTGTCTGGAATTTTCCTGCTTTAGCCTCTTGTGTCTCTTCCATCACCCACAACCCTGTCTTCCTAGGCAAGCCAAAATGGCTTATCACTTTAGTACAAAGTATCTTTTTTTTTAATTCTAGCTTGTTTTCTGAGAATCCCTTTAAGCTTCTCCTGCTAATGATGCTCCAATCTATCCCTTTCCACTCCAGACTGAAACATGTATAGTTGTGTAAGCCTCAGGAGAAAGGACCAACTGCCTTTGATTGCAGTCTAGTCTTGCTATCCTTTGTGTTTTCTGAGGAGAAATGTTGCGTTTTGTTCCTCCACACATCTCTTAACTTCAAACACATCTGGTGCAGCGTTCACCAAATGCCTGATCATCTATTGCTGTTTGCTGTGCAATACTAGAAAAATCCAGAACATCTGTCTTAACTTTCAATGAGCACTGTGATATTTTGTTGAATAGATTAGAGCCTCTAGTGCTTTCATTGTTTATACCTTTGTAAAGAAATGTTTTCTTTCCCCTCATGTACTAGCATCATTTAACTTAAGAAGTGGCGATTCTTTTCTTATTATGATAGTGATGGCATTTAATATGTTCAACATTTGAGTATCCCCTCCATGTTTGTTCTATCTTAAAAGATTTATAGATGTTTGGTAGACTTAAGCATCTTTTGAAGCAGGATTTCTTAAAATATTTCATAAGCCCCAATGCTATGAAAACTATGTCTAAAGCAAGGAAGCTTGACTTCTGCTTTCCAGACGTTTATAATCCAAGTGGCAAAGCAGGCACATAGACTTAAGTACAGAATGTTTTCTTAAGAATTTCAGGGGCAGGAAGGCCTGGGGAGTAGAGAACAGATCACAGATATATAATCTAATGACCTGAATTTTTACCCCCTCTAAAGCACAGAATGTTCAGTTGATAGAGATAAGTAGAACTGAAGTAATTTGTTAGTTACCAAACACAACTGAAAGAAGGCATATTATCTCAAACGTGAAATCTTCATCTCGTTTTCTTTCAGTGATAATTTCTTTTAAACTGCCCTGATTTTGAGTTTTAGAAATTTCCATCTCCCATTGTTTCTTTACAATGAATCTTTTTCTTTGTTATTCACATAATCTTATTTGTTTGGGGATGTTAATAATGGTTTTTCAAGTTCTCTTCTACCCTGCATGACTTGCTTTCCTCCGTATTTCCCTTTTATTACTATTTCTGTTAGAGAATTTCCTCAAACACTTGTCACACTTGACTGTCTATTTATATTTAAGGATGAGACAATGGAAAATATATCAAAAGCTGTGGTCCTAGGAGCTATTAGCTATCTGTTAATGATTTTTCCAGGTTGAACATATCCTCTTCAGCTGTCCCCAATGTGATGGGTTTAAGCAGAAGGATTTACGGGGGTAATTAGGTCACAAGAGCTCCTCTTTTCTCTGTGAGATTAAAGTACCTATAGGAAGGCTTTATGCATCATTGGGGTCTCTCGATCTTTCATGCTCTACAGGCTTCTTCTCCTCCAGAAGATGTTGCAGCAAGATGCCATCCTGGAAGCAAGGATCTGCTCTCATTACACAACCAAACCTGCCACTCCCAATGATCCAGGAATTCTCGGCTTTCAGAGCTGTGAGAAACTAAACTTCTCATAATTATTCAGCCTTGGGATTTTGCTATAGTAGCACAAATGGAGCAAAAGCGACTTGCTGTAGGATAATCAGAAGGGACTAGGAGCTACTGATGAGCTCTTAATTTGAACTGTCTTTTCTTTGGCATCATTTGATGGTTTTCTAGGGAGGAATCCTCTTAACATACTGTTCTATGATGGAACCTAAGTCCTTCCGTATACGCAAGAGATGCTGGGGAGACAGCTGGGAGCAACTACTGTTCCTTTGAAACTCAACAGTTGCCCGGATAGAGTTCCATTTCCATTTTGCAACCTCTCCTTATGCCTGTGTATATTTCTGGGTCGTTTAGATTCAAGTCCTCCACAGAATAAATCTCTTGTTTTTCATGAATGGGGGCATGGAGAGGGACAGGGGAGGTAAACTCCAAACTGTGTGGGGTTGTTAGGAAAGGCCTCTAGTTCTCACCCTGCACACAGAGTTCCAGTTAATGCCTCTGGTTTTAGCAGTACACCCGACTCCTCCTCTGTATTCTTCCTTTTCTTTTCTTTTCTTTTTTCTTTTCTGTTCTCACACTTCAGTTTTGCCAGTGAGGCCCTGGCTATGGGTCAGTGGCATCTTCCCTCACAGGACACTAAAAACTTATTTCATATATTAAGGCTGTTGTTAATCCTGATCTATCCTTCCATCTTTATAAAACCTATTGAAACCCATACGATCGGTGGTATTTTACCCTATTTGTTTCTCTTTGTGGTTTATGCTTTCTAATACCTATTTTTTTAAATAGAAGATGTGCTTATGGAATAGGGAAAAAGTGGCTATATGTGTTTAACCTGCTGTTACTCTGAGTATTTATGTTAGATTCATAAATTTATTCCTTTTTAATTTGATAGTTTTCTTGGTTTATTAGTTAGCTTTGATTCATTTAATACTCTGCTCCTTATTTGTTCAGAAGCATAAATATTTAAAAATTTTATCATTATGGTATGTGTGTGCATGGCCATATGATGCCTGTGTGTGTGCATTATATGTGCATGCAGACCCGTGTGTGCGCGTACTGGCGCATTTGTGGAGTACAGAGGGCAACTTAGGGAAGTCTGTTCTCCACTTATGTCTCCCCAGGAACTGGATTTAGCTTGTTAAGCTTTCATGGCAGATGTCCTACCCCCAGGGCCATCTTGCCAGGTCAGCAGAAGTGTTCTTCCTCCATTCTTTCTCGTTACTGTAGATTCAGTGAAGTGTACTGTTAATGATACAGTTACGTTTGTATTCAGCTATTGTCTTTAGGAATTCTAGGGAGAAAATTGAAAAGCAAACCCCACAGTGCCTCCTGGGAGGCAGCCTTGCTTCCCATGGTTTCAGTTACCCGCAGTCAGCTGCTGTTGGATGTTAAGGAAGTTACAGATGGAAAATGTTTTCATAAGTTCATGGGTGTTAAGATGCTAGACACTTCGATGGAGAAAGGCCGTTTATGTCCTTATTCTTTCTACAGACAGACAAGGTAAAGGCTTTGTTGATTTTGATTTCTGTTCTGTAACCCTTTACTTCACACGTCCTGTCTGAGCCATGCTTGTCATTCTCGAGTTCCAATAAAAATGGAACATCTTCTCTCTTTCCTTGTTCCTTTGCCCCACCCTGTTTTCTACCCTGCCACTGTAGTGGTGGCTTAAAAACGGCTTACTAATAACTCCAGAACAGAAATTGTCAGAAATCATCCATGATAGTGAAGTTTAGAGGTCTCTAAGTCCCTTGAATTATGTAGCAAAAAATAGTACTTGTTGGGATAGGTACATAGCTCAGAGGTAGAGTATTTGACTAGTGTGTGTGAGGTCCTCGGTTCTATCTGCAGTATTGAAAAGCTGATCAATCAATCAATCAAACAAAAATCCTTAAATAATGTTCACTATTTTATTTCAGAGGAAAGACCCAGGTATCTTATTATGTCCTTTAAAACGTCTGTGTTATCCAGTTTATTAAAAATTGCTCCACAGATGGTTAAGTCGGTGAATAGTAGTGAGAACGGCTAATATCCGTTCCCCAGAAGACTCTATTACTTTTCTAGAAATTTGACTGCCAGAAATCCAGACAAAACCTGTTATCAATTACCATACTCTTTTCCCCACCTAGAGTTTAATTAAGTGTCTGTAAAACTGACTACCGATTCATTCATTAGAAAACAGACTTTTAAAATGCAGGCATAAATAAGTTTTGCATATCACAAAAGTCATGCAAATAAAGGAAAGCTCTGCAAAAGCAGATAGTAATTTTTCAATTAAATATGACCAATGTGGTGCTTTTTGATATCTTAGTCAGTATTCACAGTTCTCAGATTGCAGTACCTACCTATGTTATTTGGGGTCACTGCTTTTAAACACAGGTGCCAGCCTAGAAATTCCTGCCCCGCTAAGAGCATGCTTGCTTTGACTATTTCCTATTTGTACAATTATGGAGATTTCACTCCATTTAACACTCTTATGTTTATGTACATAAATATTTATGGGGAAATAGACTCGCGCATTAAAAAAAATTGTAATTCAGCTTCCTTGACTTCATCAGGCTGTTTGTGAAAGGCTATTTCACAAGCACACAAGTTAGAAATCAAAGGGATGTGACATGTTTTTATATTATCAGGCAGCATGGTGAAGAAAAGAAATGGGATGGAGTTTGTGATCTTTATTACTCAAGGTGACAAGTTAATATGTGTGCGGCTCCCAAATGAGATTTGCCATATCCTCAGAACTGTGTAAATTGTCCAAAGAGAGAGGAAACCTTCCTCGCCACAGACGGATGCACTGGGTCTCCCAAGGAAGTTAGACTGGAAATGTAAAGTCCACAATTATTTGTAGGCAGTGAAATGTGTGAAGTGGAGAGTGCGGAGAGACTGGGCTGCAGGAGGAATCGGAATGACCTGAAGTTTCTTTCCTTCTTATTAATTTAGCAGGGGGAGGGAGCGAGACAGGGAGGCCATCAATCTTGCAGATGCCTGTTTCTTCTACACAGGGCAATGAATGGCTGATTTGGCACGAGCATTAAAAAGCAGGAAGCCAAAAAATAGAATCAAGTAAAAATGATTTTATAGCTGTTATTCTTCCTAAGAATATCCGTGCTTGCAGACAGGAAAATGCTGTTGGAAATCCAGGCCTCTGCACGGAGGGGCTGTTGGTCATTTGGAACGATGTGCTGATTGAATGGGACAGGCATCTCTAGGGCTGCTCCCAGTCCTACCTAGAATTCAAGGCTGTGCTCATAAGACAGGTAAGTTAAGTTCCCTGCTGGGGAGGGGAATGAGTTGCTTAAAGCCACTGATTCATTATTATCCACTTTCATCTTGACCTACTATCACAAGAGAACAACTTATCCACAGCATCGTTTTCAATCTGTTTATGGGAACTTCTCAGTCCTGACTCGATGTATGTATGGAAGCAGGATAAACCTAAAACACTTATCTGACTAAATGAGCTAAACATTTCTGCTGTGGCCCAAGAAAGTAGCTTTTTCTTTCTCATTTAATTCTATATCTATCTGTGAGTGCTTGCATGCATGGGCAACACATGCATGCCTGGTTCCCAATAAGGACAGAAGAGGGCGCCAGATCCACTGGAACTGGAGTTGAAGGCAGTTGTGAACTGCCACATGGGTGCTGGGAATTGAACCTGGGTCCTCTGAAAGAATATCAAATGCTCCTCACCACTGAGACATCTGTTTAGTTCCATAATCGATTTTTTTTTTCTGTGCCAATTTCAGTCTTTATGTTTTGGAGGGGATTGGCTTTGGATGGTGCCATTTTGTGTTTTCCTTAGGAGCAGTAGGAAGAGTTGGAAAATTGCTTTAAAGTTCTTGTTAGATCCCAAGATTGTGGCTCACGTGGTTTCATTCTTAATCTGGAAATCCCCTATTGAAACAGCTTCATATTTTTACTTAATCATTTCACAATGATAATTTATTTTTGTCTCTTTGAGAGTGTTCAAAAAGGACACCAATTATAAGCTTGCTGTGGACATGGTCCCCAAGTCTTTACCTTTTCAATAAGACAGCATCATAATATTTGACTCAATGGAAACTCATTGTTCACTGTATTAGGCCCTGTTTTCACTCATTTAAAAATTACCTGACCTTGAAAGATCAGAACTTACAGGCTTTTATTGTTCTGCGAAACAAGAGAGCAAAATGGCTTTAAAACTAACACTCAAGTGGATCCAAGAACTCCTGTCCTACGTCAAATGCCATGACAGGCACTGGGGAGAAAAAGGCAAATGTTAGGCCATAGAGAGAGGAAGATGCTCTACAGACAGCTCTGACCAAAGCAATGAGTGCCGCAATAGAGAATTCTATTCTGTGATTTCGGTGTCGGTCGATCTTTGATCCGGTTCATCTTATCTGCCAAAGGAAATGTCACCTCTCCGCACCACGGGAAATTACTGTTTATCAAGTTGTCACTTACTTAGATAATTTTACTGGGTATTTACCAACAGTTGATATCAAAGTAAAATACAGACGGTTTTAGTAGGGTACCCACGGACTCACAAGCTCTGATATTCATGTTATTATACTCAGCTACCTGTCCATTCTGGTCTTGCATTGATGGACTGGGCAGTTGATTTCCATGGGCTTCCTACTAATGCAAACCCTCATCAATAACCTTATCACCCTCTTCCTTATCCATTCAACTCCCACGAAAATACTTACTGGATACGAATTGAGCTGCTTTTAATGTTTTCTGAAAATAATTGTATCCTTGGTTTGCTTTTTATCTTAAAGCCAATTTTTCTTTGTCCTAGAGGATTTTTTTATAGCTTTATTTTCACTACTCAAACGTAAGAGTCCATTATATATTTTAATCTCGGAGGTCTTCAGAACTCCAATGGACTGATAAAGGAGGCATGAGAGCATCTCACCCACTTTGCTGTATATCGTATATCTTGGGTCTGCCCTGTGTATATCTACAGCATTGAGAGTTGGAGCTAATGTTCAAAGACATGCACAGGTTTTCTCATTGTCACCTTCTTTCAACCAATGGGGATCTTTTTTTTCTTTTTTCTTTTTCTTTTCATCCCCTGGCCTGCAGTTTGCCATCTTGCTCTTTAAGGGTCTGATGCCCTTACAGTTGCTGTAGAAACCCCCTCAGGGCCCATTTTCTTTGTTTCACCCCCATCTCTAAGTAACTTTGAGCTTGTGTTATATTGACTTTCCCAACCCTTTCAGGATACAAGCTAGGAACTCTTGTATGCACTGTCACAAAAGGGATCAAACAATTCTGCCTCATTAGGACCTCAGAGGGACCTCAGAGGGACCTTAGGGAAGGAGACCTTAGATACGGAAAGAAAACCACCATGGGATATTGGAAGCTTTTGGTGACTGTGTACAACTGTGTCTATAGTTAAAAGCATGTGACACTTGGGTATGGGTGAGAGAATAACTTGAAACAAAAGTTTTTTGTTCTTAGGTTGTAATATTGTTTAACTTGCATTCTTGATATAGACTTTACCCACACAATGTTCTAAAGCTCTTTGAGTGTTACAGAATGGTGTCTCCTGAGTAAATCGCTTACTTCTCTGAACAGAGCCTAGGTAGTCTACTCATCTTAACTGTAAAGAGACGATATCTCCATGGGGGATGCTTAAAAATACATAAAGCGAAATTACATCACCTTAAGTACACCGAGCCGATGAGCAGGCAGCCAGCCTGCCAAGTTTTCCTTGCCTTGGAGAATTAGAATAATTATTGTAAGCACAGAGAAAGCTAGGTTTTTCTTCCAGGTATATTCTGCTAATTTCATCCTAGGCTTTGGAGGGAGCTAAGGGAAATTGCTGCAGTGTGGCCAGAGGGGGGCAGCAGATCATCATGATTGATAGACTTGCCTGAGCACTGCAGAATGCCGAGGTATCAGGTCTGCTAAGCCTGTGTCTACTGTGAGCCTTTCGTTAGATAAAAACATATTGAAGTTTCTTTGCTTAATGACTCTTCTTTAAGCTCATACCCAGCATCAGAGGCCCTGGAAGTGTTCAGCTAAGGAGGATGCCACAGTTGGCACGGTCTGTTTGTAAGCATCATCATGAAACCTTGGCATCTTTTCCACTCCTTCCTTATTTTAGTCACAGGATAGTGACGGACTTGAGAGGAATTGGGATACCATTCTTCCATCTGCTTGGAATATGGGCAGGCAGCGGTGGGTCTTTCTGGATCTTTTTCTTTAAGACAGAGAAATAATTAGTTGTCCAGATTTAATGGTGATGATGATGAATTGCTGAACTATTTACTTGGTCTTCAGTAAAGGGCCACACTTTTTAATGTTCTTATGAGTAGCTTCCTTTGCCATATTTCTTAAACAGGTGTTCAATTCTAAGATATCATTCAAAATGATCCCATCACAATCCTACATCACCTAGCTCAGAATCAGTACCTCACCTTGAATGGTAGTTACTCTTCCATGACACTTGCAACTTGCTGACATGTCTTTATTTACAACTAGTTCATTTAGGGCAATGAACAAGGGCAGAGACTAAAGGCTGAAGGACTCCTGGGCCAGCTCAGTAGATCCTGGTATACCTAAGCTATTCTTTGGAGTTCACAATAGATTCCAAACAGGTCTTTTTGTAAACAGTTATGAATATTAAAAGTGGTTAATTATGATCACATGACATTTAAGACTAATTATTTATGCCCCAATATTTTATTTGTCGTCTCAGTTCTCCTTTTCAATATTCTGTAGGGTTTAGGAGGTTTCAATGTCCTTTGTTTCTTTTGGTAAGGTAAGATCTGTACCCTATCATCATGGGGACACATAATGCGTAAACAGAAGCACACAGAGCACTTCCAATAGGAGACAGGCCATGAGGATCCCTGTGAGTGCTAGTGCCCCTACATGCTGATATTTTAACTGATTTAGAACGTGCATGCTTGGGCAGAATGCTGAGCCATAAATGTAGGTCCCTGCCAGTTAGCTGATTGGTCTTAGCACGTTATAAAGTCTATTGGTGCCTCAGATTCCCAAACTCTAAAGAGATGACAAATCACAATGTGAGAATAAATGAGTTGTTTTATTTAAAGCAGAACTTAGAATCTGGTTTAGGATTTCATAGGTACATGAGAAATAAATGCTTAAAGGTGAGACAAGACATCTATAGCAGCTCTATGAGATTTTTATTTTACCAGGGAAACTTACTATCAAGTGGTGTTAATATGGACATATGTTCTCATTTGTTTCTTGTGCTCAGTTTCCACCTGATGTTTCAGGATGTTTGTGATCTCTTATGGTGATAGAAACCTTTGAGAGAGAAGTTCTACAGCAGCAAAAACCTTATACAAAGAGCATATTACAATAAACTCCAACATAATTTATTTAACACATATTTATATAGCACTTACTATGTGCCACGGACTCCTTTAAACACTATTCAAATATTAGCTGACCTAATCTTCATTATAACGTGAGAATTCTGGTTGAATTTCAATAAAGTGATGTGAGAAAAATCCCATAGCCTAGTGCACGAGATTGTAACCCTTCAATAAATATTTGTTGGAAGAATGAATACCTATGAGTGACTCAATCAATCAGTCTGTCTTGTTTGGCTATCAAAAAGCAAACAACACACCAGGCTGTGATATTAAGTGACCTAATATGTTCAGGGAAACTAGAAACACCGGTACTCTTTTACAGCTGTGCTCAATTCGTACCAAGGTACCCTACGTGATTCTGACTACTGGCCAATCACTTATTTTTTTTTATTATTGGCTTAGATCTTTAAATGTTATAGAATCTATAGTCTTTGGTGACCTATAGATGGCTGCATTCACTCTAGCTTTAATACGTGGGGAGATGAATCTAAATTTCCATTTTTGTCATTATTTAAGATTTGGAGCAAAAAGTATTATGGTCTCAATTAAAACATTAAGATTTGTTGATTTTCTTCCTTATAATTTGAATTGTATCTTTTGTTCTAATCTGCAAAACATTTGCATCAAGTTATTGAATTGGTCACCAGAGGTCAGTAAGCAAGTGCAATATTTTATATTACTTTATCACAATTAAAAATATCCAGAAGTGCTGGGCAGGGATGGTGCTCACCTTTCATACCAGCAGTTTGGCCAGAGACAAGTGGATCTTTGGGTGTGAGGCCAGCCTGGTCTACACAGTGAGTTTCAGGACAGCCAGGGTTACACAGAGAAACTCTGTCTTGAAAAACTAATATATATATTAAGATATATATATGTATATATATCTTAATCCTGAAGAATAAGTTTCAGACACTATTTAGGAACACTAAACAAGGAAAATACCAATCTTTTATGGAACTATGCTGTGTGTGTGTGTGTGTGTGTGTGTGTGTGTGTGTGTGTTTAGGCTTTTGAGACAAGGTCTCACTCTCTAGCCCAATCTGGCCTGGAATTCAAGATCCTTCTGCCTTATTGTCCTATGTAAATGTTTTTTATTCAGTATCTGATGGCTCCAGTGGATTGGGATTGTAGGTCCTTTTTAGTCTCAACAAATTAATTGTGTTTAGTCTTGAGTCCCACTTGTTGAAACATAATTAACATGACAGAAAAGAATCTGTACCTGTATAATAGCAACCTATGACTTCAATAGCACTTAAGCATCCTATAATAAGTCTTTCTCTGTTCCACCAGCTCCCAAATAATGACACAGAGAGTTCTTATTAATTATGAAAGCTCTGTTGATAGCTTATGCTTGTTCCTAACTAGCACTTACAACTTAAATTAACCTATTTACATTAACCTACATTCTGCCACTTGGTTTGTGACTGTTACCTCTCCTCCTGCACATCCTGCTTGCTTTGCATCTTCTGCTGTTAGTATTCAGGCATCTGTGCTGACCTGACCTTGGGGTATACATCCTCAGCTGTAGTCACTAAGAGCACCTCCTGTGCACATTCACTATGTTCCCTTTTAAAAGGGTCCTATCCACCTCCCACCTCCTATTTCTCCTTCTTTCTCTCTGTCTTCATTTGTCTGTTTGTCTGTCTGCCCCAAGAGGCCAGTTCTACCTCTCCCCTCCCCTCTTATCCCATTCACTTTCCCCCACTAAAAAACCTCTCCACCTGAGCTCTGTTGCATGGTGTCACCTGGTGTCCCTGCCTTTCTTCTTCCCAGAGTCCTGTCTCCAGAAGTTCTGCTTAACCTCTTCCTGCCTTGTTATTGGCCATTCAGCTCTTTATTAAACCAATCAGAGGAGCCTTGGCAAAGACCCTTCTTTACAATGCAAACAAATATTCCTCAACACCATCCCCTTTATATCAGTTTTTGACTGTCAACCAAAATATTATGTCTTCCTGAGTCATGACATACATCAGGTGAAATGGAATTTGATTTTTTTTATCAAGCTATTGAGAGGTGGTAACTGAAGGTACTTGGAAATACACAGATAGATTTCCATGGGGGAATATATTCATATCACTCCAAAGTATATCTCATGTTATTTCCCTTGCCTGTTTTTTTCTTAGCCCAATCTTCTACAAATCATGGCCCATCCTTTAAGGATAAATAACAGATATTTCTTTTGCTACTTTCCCCCAGACTTTTGCCCATTTGCTAACCTGTATTTTATCTGTTTTTCTAGGTTGAAGACTTTCTAAGAGTAAAGTAGCATATATTTGCTTTCTTGTTTGCTACATCTTCTCTGTTGCATTTTACTCTGGTGCTATTCATCTTTCCTTAATAGCTTTATAGTCTAACGTTATGTGACTGCAAAGCAAATAGAGAAAGCCTTGGCTTTTGCAAAAGGTGAAAACCCAAGCAAATTTAGCCATTGCCCTCGCAAATTATAGATTACCTTAGATAAAATTCTAAAAGTGTTATCGAGAGCCCCTTTTGCTTTGTTTTATATTTATCTCTTTCAACCTTACCTTGAATCTAATCATGGCAGAAGACTTTAGATAGCTGTAAATTTTCTCTGGTGGATAAAATACTGAGATTTCATATTCTAAAACATGAGTTTCATTATCAAAGTTATTATCCAAATGGATCTTTTATAAGTTACTGAAGAATACACATTCAAATTGTTGAAAGAGTTTTTCTTAAAACTCATGAATTATATATGTCATATATTCACAAAGTATAGTGTTTAAATTTATGATTGTATTAGTACTAAAGTAATTTACTTTTATAGGATATTTTAATCTCCTTGGAATTGTAATTTCAGACATCTTGTTAAGCACATGTACTTGGTTCTCAATAATTGCCTTATGGAAAAATAGATATGTGTATACACATTTGAGTGAAATATTTCTATTTTTGGCATCCTGATTTGAAACTGAGTTCTTAATCTGGGTGAATCTGGCATATTTCCAGACATAATGTCTTTGAATAGAATTCTGTAATGGCTTTTATTTTTGACCAAACTTAAAATCTCTGAAATAGTAGAGGTGCTTTTGTTTTATAAAGCTTGGAAGACAATGAGCCATTTTCTGCACAGAGATTGTATTTAGTGCTTTCCGAGACTCACAATAGTTCATTATTATAATTATACTTTTATCACAGACTGACAAATGTTAGTATTGTCTTTTCTTCTTGTTTTAGTTTTTCTTAGCATATTTCTTTCATAATGCCATTCATAGACTTTTAAATTCAATTACATTCTTTAGATTGCATACGATATACTTACACTGTCTTTGGATAAATGTTTGATGATTGTTTTCATAGCTGTGTTATAGACATTAGCATTATTCAAAGATCCAGAATTTAAATTTTGACAAGTTCAAAGCATTTTTCTTTTCAGAAATGCTTACAGATTGGTTCTTTTCTTCTTTTCTTAGACTGGGTCCATTTCAGAAATGCTTACAGATTGGTTCTTTTCTTCTTTTCTTAGACTGGGTCCATGATGGATGTCAGGTGGAGATGATGTCATGCGTTTCTCTTACATGTGATCTAATTAATAGGAAGGTCTATGGTTAATAAGAAGCACACTGTGGGCAAGTTGCAGGGTCTTCTTGCTAGTATAGGCTTATGGCGATGGATTGCATGAGCATAGTTTTCATCTGCCAACCAGAACAGTATAAGGAGAGACATAGAAGTAAATATTCAAGTCTTATGAAAAACTTTCTGTGTACTTGACCTCTTCTCTAAATACATTGGCAATGCATCTCATCTATGACATCATAGAAAAAATGGTATTTGCATTACTTACTGCATGATGCATATTCTAGTTTAAATGAATGCCACATAAAGTTATCATCTTACTTGAACAAAAGTCTTATCAAACTGAACTTGTCTTTTACTGCATGTAGTGTAATTAAAGTTTTTAGATGTCATTTTTTTCATTTGGAAATTTATTTTAGTTAATTATAAACCAGTTATTACAGACTTCCAAATAATATATCACATGATCTTGAATTTTCTATTTATTTGGCATTGGGTGGATGAATTTTTGAAAATCCTAAAAATTAAATATATTATTAAAGTAGAAATTGAAAGAAAATATTCAGAGATAAAACAACAAGTGTGTAAATGAAATTGCTTTAAAAATAAATGTTTAATAAAACTTTACTTGTAAAAACCTATTGGAAACTATCAAAACACTCCAAAATATACTACAGAGAAATCATTACCTTTTTACTCAAAAGCTTTTGTTCTTTTCTATCTTTGTAGACAGGATCTTCCTAGGTATTTCAGACTGGTCAGAACTCACAATGCTGGTGCCTCGGCCCCCCTAGTGTAGGCGAGCTGGTAGATATGACCATTCCAAGCTAACTGAGACAAGTGTAAGATACTTCTTTTAAAATATGAGCCATTTTTTCTAAAACAAGTAAAAGCACAACTGATAAAAAATAAACCCCTAGAAGTCTGGCAGTACAAATAATAACATTTTTGTAAAAATAAACAGACCAGTGGTCATTAGTCAGTGTGTCAAAAGAATTACACCACCTACCACATATTAATTGATTCTTGCTATGTGTTAAACTCACATTGTGCAGGTGGGTGCTCTGAGCGTCTTAGTGCAGTTATTCCTCGTGGGGTCTTCTTTTGAGTGATGAGGCATAATATCAAGGATGGCTCCCCAGGACAAATCACTTCAGATTACTGTGAAGTTGAGAAACATAGGTAAATAATTCAAAGATGTGTCAATTATATGCTGGAAGGAGGTATGTATGCAAGCCAAATGGAGTTCATTTCAGGGATGTGTTTCTTCAGAGGTCATAAAATCAATGCTGTTGTTGAGAATGCTTCTTAAAGAAGAGGCTGGACAAGGAGGTCCAGACAGTAGATTGTCCAATGATAACTCTTTCCCTTTATAATCCCGAGCAGAGTATCCGTCTCCAATCACCTTAATCTGTTCCCAGAAGATAAACTGATTTGTCATGCAGATGAAGCAGCATCTTTGATAAAGCTTGAGCTGTAGCTGTAGAGTTTTGTCCCCCAAGGAACTCTGGAGGCTGCCCTCTCCCAAAGGCAGCTAAAGCATCACATATTGGGAGTCCAAGGTTTCTAGGGTCAGCTCTTGCCATCCCTCCCCATTTATTGCCCTCTTTCTGGATGCCGACTATTATCTGAAGGCTCAAACTGAGAGAGATATTATTGCTGTAATAAGGCCTTATCAGTTTAGGAACTCAGAAACAAAGTGTTTATATTAGGGTCTCTGCTTTCTCCTAAGCCTCATCTTAGGACATTGCAGACACAGGCATGCAAGTGAAAAACAAAACAAAACAAAACAAAAACCAACCTGATTTCAACAGGTTTTGATTCTTCACTAAGAATGGCCTCTGGAAATTGCTTAATAACTTCATTTTGCATATGGATAAAGAACACAGAGATGACTATAATTTCCCTGAAATCACACCCTGCTGCTCAACAGAGTCAAGATTTCAATCCAGAGTTGTATAGATTCAATGCCCTTGGTGATCTCAGTACTGGGAGTGCTTGTACATTTTCTCCATTTAAAAATGGTCCTTGATATTTTTCTAAATTGATATGATGATACATTTCTTATTGAGTGTGGGATGTTAAGAAAATGACCCAAATTTTTGTTTCTGTGTGATCCAGAGATGAGAGAAAGGCTGCTATTCCTATTAATGAGACACTTATCTCCTTTTTTTTTTGTCACTTTGGATTATGATTGTACCTGATGTCTTTTGTGGAAATGACCTGAATACAGACTGAAGCATTGTGTCCTATAAACCTGACATTGTCTACTTGAGTTAGTTTCACTTATACTTGTATGATCAGACTGTGCAAAAATTAGCATACAATATTAACTAAACTAACTGAAGTAGAAACAAAGCAAAAGAGCTAATGAAATATTTTAATTGATCCACTAATTAATGTCTTTGCATTTTCTCCTTCTAGTTCTAGGGGTTGAACACACAGCTTCACAGGCAGGGCAATTGTTCTATGAAATAGCTACATTACTAACACACTGTTTAATTTCTATACGTTTCTAACAAGATTCCACTTAATTGTAGAAACTTGAATACATACAAACTCATACATAATAACCCATTTCCCTCTTTGGGTTAAGGGTGCTGGCCTCCTGGGAAAGGAAAGGGAAGTTCAGAAACATGTTTATTCTTTAGCTGCTCTCTGTAGCCATCTGAGGAAAAGATCTACTGGGCAGACGAGTAATCTATGTTCCGGTTTTCTGTTCTTACATCTCTGTACCACAAACCTTCCTGAAACAGTACACTTTAATGACCTTTCTAGACCCAAAACTAACATTGATATTAACGAAAAGGATTTGGGACACAATATTGATGGAGCTAATGCCGCAGTTCTGCCTCCAGCAGATAAGAAGTACGCGTCCCACAGCTGTCACTTAGGAACACATTTGTATCTCTGTAAACCTTCATATTTCAGGATCCCATGTGGGCAGAAAAGGGTGAATTATATTTACACTGTTTTTACAGGACAGGTCTTTTATAGGGAAAGCTACATGGCATGTTAATTTAAGAGCTTCTACGTATATTAAAATATCTCAGTCTTGAGACATGTTTGGAATGAAACAGCCCAAAATCACACACAATGCTGGTACATTATGAATGTGTACCCTTCTGAAACTCATACATTGGAACTCAAGTGACAGGTGATGGGCATAAAGCCTAGGGCTTTGGGGAAGTACTTACTTTGAGAGAGTTCTGTTCCTATGATTGTGACTAAAGTCTTTGTAGGAGAGGCCTCAGATTCCTGCCTGTCCCTTCCAGCTCTTCTATCATGTAATGAAGCAGTGTTGGACTCTTTTTACCCTGTGAGATACAGTAAGAAGCTGCCATCTTGGAAACAAGGGGACATGCGTAGGGAGCAGTAATTTGCTAGCACTTTCTTCTTGACATTGCCAGCCTTCAGAATGCTGGGAAAAATTTCTGCTATTTATGATTTATTCAGAGTTGGGCATTTTGTTTTAGTAACACGAATAGATTTACAAAAATTTTGGGATTCATATAAAATTTTAATTACTTCATAAAGGCCCCCAGATTTTGAATGGTTGAGCTTTATTAATGGAGGGTGTTGGTAGTGAAAAGATATTTAGGTTATATAACTGAGCAATAGTCAAAAATACAGGTCTTAGCCTGTCTCCTTAAAAGACTGAAAATTCAAACAGACTTCTGCTTGGCAGCTGTTTTTGCTTAGTTCTTTCAGCATTGAAGGCTCAGGATCTTGAAGGTCTCCAGCCATCAATGCTGGTTGATGTCAATAACTTTCAATAGTATAATAATTTTAAACTATTAATTATTTTTGGAGAAATGCTTAAACAGATAGTTTTAGAATGTTTCATTTATGCCCACTAGTTTTAGAATAATAACTGCACCCTAATTAACCTATAGTATCTATGGTATTACATTTGATACATGTCAATTATTTATGTTGTTTTAGTTGCATTGTGTATATCCTTGTTTCGTACATAATCAAGGCAACCTAGAATATTGGGGGGTAGTGTAGGAGGTTCTTCTGTATTTGTGTTGCTTTCATTGGTGAATAAAGAAACCGCCTTGGCCTTTCGATAGGGCAGAAATCAGGTAGGCAGAGTAAACAGAATGGAATGCTGGGAGGAAGAAGGGCAGTGTGGCAGATGCCATGGTTCTCCTGCCCGAGACTGACGCTGGTTGGAAGCTTTCTTGGTATGCCACGACCTCGTGGTGAACACAGATTAATAGAAATGGGTTAGATCAAGAGTGAGAGTTGGCCAAGAAGAGGCTAGATATAATGGGCCAGGCAGTAATTTAATTAATACAATTTCTGTGTGGTTATTGCGGGGCTTAAGCTAGCCAGACGGCAGGACGGGGCCGCTGCTCCTCTCACTACAGGGGGTAGTTGACTAAGCTTGGTAGAAAGCCCAAGAATATTGTTATTTTTATGGCTACTGTGTCCCAGGAAACATGGGACAAATTAGCTAAAGGGTAAACGCTAGATGATTGCTTGTAGGAGTTGGTTAATGCCAGCAAAGAGAACATCCAGGAGAGCTTAACTGATCAATCAAAGGAAATGTGCTTTCTGTATGACAGTAAGTGGAAATTCTGCTGGAATGTTTATGCTCTTCCACATACCTGTCTTCTAGAGGATAAGGGCTGCCGTGCGCAGGGAAGAAAAGGAGGCTTACTGGCTCAGAGAAATGTTTTCAGGTGATAAACATCTGCAGCTAGGATTTTTCTACACATTTTGAATGAAAATACCTGTCATAGACATGCAGTTGAGGTAATGGATATTGAAATTATGCATTTTAATATTTATTATAAAAAGACCACATTTATTTGTGAATTGTATTGAAAATACTGATATAAAGAAGTGATCATATTACTATGTACTTGTGGGTGATATAGTCAGTGCTGGATGCAGACAAGGCCTGGCTATTACAAAGAAGTAGATTACTAACCAAACCCGAGGACAGGTTACGATAGGGCTGAGTCATTTCCTTTGCTTCCCTTTCTCAAGGACAAAACTAGAATGTTCCTTAGGTGAGTAACTGAAAGAGTAAATGTGTCTGAGGTGACTTAAGCATAAATTTCTGTATTAGTAGCAAAACATTTTTTTTCCAAATCTTCTTTGGGGTCAGTGAGATGGTGTAGAGGTACTTGTATGCAGACCTGAAGACTGGAGTACTATTCCTGGGTCCCACAGAGTGACAGGATAGAATTGACTACTGAGTGTTATCTCTTGACTCCCACATGCTTAGGTGGGTGCATGCACATGCTCCTCTCTCTCTCTCTCTCTCTCTCTCTCTCTCTCTCTCTCTCTCTCACACACACACACACACACACACACACAAATAAATATCTCCTTTTGAAAAGCAAGTAGGTCCAGAGGAGAACATGATAAAGGCGTGCTTCAAGTTGGGGGAAGTAGAAGGCAAGCAGCAGTACATTCTGAGGAAGCCAATTTGAAGAAAGTGGATTGGGAGTGTGAGAAAGCCATTCTAGGAACAGAGGGGATACACAGAGAAAAGCCTAGGCAACTAATGTGGAAGAGCCAGTTGTTGCTGAGAAGAAATCTGAGAATGTTTCTGACCCCGCAGTGAGCAGGATATGTGGGAATGCTCATTTCCACATGGGCAATCCACAAAAATGACTTCGTTTATGCTTCTGGTTGTGAAAGAAATGTGAAAGCTGCTGAAATCAAAATGGAGACGCTTGGGACAACTCTGACACAAAAAGGTCCACATGTGTGGGAAGTTATGTGGGAATGGTTCTTTCACCTGATTGTCTGTGAAATCATAGTCACATCAGGGGCTGCTATAGAGAGGCTACTGCCATCTGTGCACACGTAACACTACAAAGACATCTGCCCAGCAACTATTTGTTCAACTCTGGGTTTGTGCCACACTAAAACAATTTTCATTTTAAGATATTGGATGCAGTCTCCTCACATTTTGTGTTTGCAGACTTCCTCTTGTGCCATTGACATGGCTCAGCAGTTAAATATGCTTGCCACCAACTTAATAATCCAATTTTGATCCCTACGACCCACATAGTAGAAGATAAGGACTGACTCCTAAATTGTTTTCTGACTTCCACACGTGTGCACCGTGACAAGCCTGTGGGCACACACAGACATGTACACACAAATGCAATAAGCAAGTAAATAAATAAATGTAACTAAGATCGCTAAAAGAACCCTTCTCTCCTCTCACACTCTTTGAACCCGCCCACAGTTTACTATGTCCGTGTCCCCAAGTCATGCTGCAATACTCTACTATTTCCAAATAGATACTATTTTTTGGAGCACCTTTCTCTAGCTTTTCAAAACCTAGTTGGTAGGTGTGTTTGTTTGTGTGCACATGCATACGTATTTATACCTGAAATAAAGGATTTCTAATCTGACTTCAAGGCACTTCTAGGAGAGAAGTAAAACCCAGTGAGGCTTGTCTGATTACAAATGAATAAATTGAATTTTAAGGTGTAAACAATCAATATTCCACAATCTGCAGTGTACATTTAATCATTCCCCATTTTGTTTTTCTTTATAAAATACTTATTTAATCCCTCCCAGATGTTATCATACATAATTAACTGAATTGAAGGTGTTTCTGCCAACAATTGCATCAAGATTCTGTGACTGGAGGGTACCATAGGTAATCAGCATTTTTATAGGATAATTCTGGAAAAGCTTTCATTTTGGTTGACATGAGGCTGGCATAACATATGCCTTCAAGTTGCCATTATTTGCGAATTAATAAGATAGTTTATAAGCTTCTTCCCCCTTTTAGCCAAGATGCAATTCTTTATCCAACTAATGAGGGACTGTTAACACAGAAGGAACATTCCAAGAGTGTGCCTTACCCATTCTAGCAATTCAAATAGTTATCCAACTGGTGATAAAATCAAGATTTAAATTCAAGAGCTCTTCTGTGTCCTTCCTCAATGGAAGGTATAACATGAAGTAAATTAAGACCCAATATAATTTATTGGATTTTTTAAAAAAGCTTTATGCACTTTCCCCCAAAAATGCCCTGAAGCATTAACAATAAAATTAACTCAAGCATCTGCATCTACTTATCGCAATAGTGATCTACTCAAATGGAAATCAAGAGTGTGCAAATCAAGCAATATGCTCAGTTATCCTTGGAACATTGAAGGGTGCATTAAAGATATATAGTTATTTTAATTAGGAAGAGTGACAATTTTTCTAACGGCCCCCTCTTTTAAAATGGAATGTTCTATACTTCACTCTGTAAAGCAGCTGGCAAAGCAGGCAAATGTGTGTCAGTGATGGTATAAAAGCTGTAACTCAACTTGGAATGTGAATGTCCTTGCTTCTTGTCTGCCCCTGCCATGGCCTTCCACCCTGAGTCTCTGCTGGAGGTGCTATGCCCCACACACATGGTGGAGGGAAATGTAACTCTCACCTCAAGAACAATCAATAAAAGTTTATTCGTGAGTCAGATTTGAGGGCCATGACTGTAGATGGTGTATTCAATGTGGAAGCTAGTTCATGAAATGTTTCTAGGTACATAGCAAAAGGGAGTTAGGAGACATTTTTCAAATACATTGGCAGGAATATCTGGTAGACTGGTTACAGCCAAGTGGGAAAATCTCTGCTGAGTTTCAAATACCGTCTGTTGACAGTCTTGGTTTTTGGTTGGTAGAAGTTTGTGCCTACTAAATTGATACAATTCAAAAAGCTTTAACTGGTAGTGAAAAGGATGTTAGGTTAAATAAAGAAGTGGGCAGCAAATGGTTACTGAAGGAGCTAAAGCCAGCCTAAGGTAATTTGTGCTCTGAAGTTGCAGTATTTGAACTCTCCACAATCAAGTAGTAATTAGAAAGTCTTTAGAACTGTTAATAGAAGTGTTTTTTCAAATTCAGTTCACACATACACTGGCAATCCTCTATTGAACAGCCACGAGGGTCTCATGCAGCTCCTGTACAAGCCTGCTTCCAGAGGGATGCACATGTTTGTTGTTCCACACATGGGACTTCTGAAAGGTCCTGTACATCTATGTTTATGATGTGGGAGTCCCCTCTGTGTGCTGTGATTACCATTAATGAATAAAGAAACTGCCTTGGCCTGCTGATAGGGCAGAACTTAGGTAGGTGGGGAAGGTGAAGCTGAATGCTGGAAGGAAGAAGGGCAGAGTCAGGGAGACATCATGGATCCGCGGCTGCAGGTAGATGTGCTGAAACTTTGCTGGTAGGCCATGACCTTGTGGTGATATATAGATTAATAGAAATGGGTTAAATTAAGATGTAGGAGTTAGCCAATAAGAAGCTAGAGCTAATGGGCCAAGAAGTGTTTTAATTAAGTAGTTACTGTGTGGTCATTTTGGTTCTGGGTGGCTGGGATGAATAAGCGGCCTCCTCCTGCATGTTTATACACATACACATATAAAACACATGACTTATGTGGGAACAAAAGGAGTTTTGAAAGTTTTGTGTACCTGCTTTTTTTTTTCTTACACAGGGATCTCTTTTGTGTTAATGGAGTGAAAACATCAACTTGACAGTTAGAGATAATTAAATCTCTTCTCGCTAAAATAGCCTCCTAGATAAACATTCACTATGCCCAAAATTCACACTCCTTGTGTAGGTTGGTGTTTTTCTTACAAATAGTTCTGCAATCCTGCAGTATGCTGCCCCTATCCTTCCCAGGATGGTGGCAGGAGAACGCTAATGAAATTTCCCTGCGATGGGTGGGAATTAGAAACTGGAAGCTGGAGGATGCCCCAGTCCCTTGAGTTCCCCTGGGCCAGCGTGCACATCTTCTCCTTTCTGGACTGAGACCTCTGCCTGGCTGCTTCTATGGCCTTCACATTTTGTAAGCACGGGCAGTGCAGCTCTGAGCCGTTGGGCTGCCCTTGTGATTTCTTTTTCATCTTCGTTCTGCTCATGATGCAAGTGTCAGAGGTTTGGCTGTTACTCATTTAACCCCAGCTAGGCAGCCAGCTATCAGCCTGCCATTCCAGATAGGCACTGTGGGTCAGGCACTTAGTGATTACTTGCATGGCACATAGGCCATGGGGAACACAGGATACTGTCTCAGGCCACTTGCTGTTTTATTCCACCATAATCACTTCAAATTTCAAGGTTGATTTGTCCCAGCTCTTCCGAGTTCCAACTAGCACCATTTACTCTTAACTAACTTGGGATGCCTATTGCCCCTCTCGACTCTGATCCAATGCACTTTGTACCTTTTGCTCTACCCTGCTGTTTTTCTCTTATTTCTCACTGCTAAGAAGTAGCCATTCACAGAGAGGAAATGTGAGGGAAGGGGAGACATAGATGATCAATTCTTTTATAATCTTAAATCAAATCCAAGTCTTGGTCCTAACTCTCCAGACTGGTTGAGGGGCATGACATCAGATCAAAGGGCTGGGATCTATATAGGATCCCAGAGAACAGGAAAAGTGGATCTGTTACAAGATCCTAGTCAATAACTTCACAGCGTCAACAACAAGATGTACAGTTGCCATCTAAAATGGTTAACCTTTTCAGCTGAGAAATGGAAACCAGCTCAAAACTCTTGTTGCTGTCTTATGATTAACCATTTGTGGTGAGGGTGGAAAAGGAACTGTCTTAGGGTTTCTATTGCTGTGAAGAGACACCATGACTATGGTTCCTCTCATAAAGGGAAACATTTAGCTGGGCTGGCTTACAGTTCAGAGGTTTAGTCCATTATCGTCATGGCAGAAGACATGGCAGCACGCAGGCAGACATGGTGTTGGAGAGGCAGCTGAGAGTTCTGTATCTGGATCATCAGACAGCAGGAAGAGAGAGAGAGAGTCAATGGGCCTGGCTTGAGCTTCTGAAACCTCAACGTCCACTCTCAGTGACACATTTTATCCAGCAAGGTCACACCTACTCTGATAAGGTTACACCTCCTAATAGTGCCACTCCCTATGAGCATATGGGGACCATTTTCATTCAAATCACCACAGGAACCAATTGTTCTGTTTTTGCTACATTCTTAGGTAAAAACTATATTAATTTGTCAGGGTGACCACAGCAAGACCCATGGACTGAATGAGCTCAAAATAGAGCTGTTTCCCTCAAGACTCCGGATGTTTGAGCACCATGTTCAAGGGCAGGAGGGTTAGGTTTCTTCTGAGGCTGCTCTGGTTGACTCGCACATCATGTCTCTCTGTGAAGTCAGTAATGATGTCTCTTCCTTTTAGAGGATGCAAGCCATATTGGATTAGGGCCCCTAGAGTGAGAAGTTTGCTAAAACTGGTGAAGCTACAGCAACACATTATCGTCACCCAAAGCCTTAGGTAGACTTGGATTGACTTGGTGTTGTACCTTCTGTGGATTTGGGCAAATGTTTAATGTTGCATATCTATTCTCATAACATCAATTGAGTATTTTCACTGCTTAAAGTATCTATGTGCTCTATTGGCCCCACAACAACTCCTGGCAACCACTAATCTTTTATATTGTTGTCTTAGATTTAGATGTCAGGTAATTGGGATCAGACGGCACTTAGACCTCACATGTTAGCTTCTTTCAGTTAGTAATTGAGATGGCTAATGTTAATTGTCAATTCGACAGAATCTAGAATCACCTGGGGGACATGCCTCTTGTCAGTCCTATGAGGGATTATCTTAATGAAAGCAATTCAGGTGGGAATACATTCTTATCATAAGGGGCACCATTCCCTGGTCTAGGCTTCCAGCCTGGATAAAATGGAGAAATCCAGGTACACATCAGCATGCATACACACACTGGGATTTCTGCTATGAATGTGTGATTCTGTAAGAAATGACCAAATTGTCTTCCACTTCGCTGTCCACAGGAGCATTCTTGTTATCCCATGTGCTTGCCAACACAATTTTGCCTTGTTCTGGATTTTGAGAAACCTAGTGTGTTTGCGTTGGCATATCTTTGTTTTAGTTGTATTTTCCTCATAACATTTGAAGCATTTCCCCCTGACCCCTGCCCCGGCTATCTGCATATCTTCTTTAGTGGGTACAATACTAAGGCCTTTGGTTCATTTTTTTCCCATTAGAGAGTTTTCTTTTTAATGTTTATTCTTAAGTCTGTATTTTTAGATAATATTGATTTGTTGTAAATGTCTCAGGTAAAAATAATCTCCCTGTCAGTGGCAAGTCTTTCTACTTTCTCATTCTCTTGATATTTTATTTTGCATAGCAGAATATAGTAATTGTAATGAAATACAGCTTGTTAGTAATGACTTTCGTGAATACTAGCTCTGTATTTTATATTTAAAACCATTGCCATTCCCAAGGTCATCTAGTCTTTCTCACTGTGCAATTTTTAAATTTTAGATCTAGATCTTGACCCTTTTGGAGATAATTTCCATGCACATCATATTTGTGTCTAGAGTCACTATTTTGCATGTGAACACCTATTGTTCTAGACCCATTTGCTGAAAAGATTGTCTTGCTCCTTTGCCAAGGATTAGTCAGCTATATATGTGTGGGTCTAGTCCCTTTCTTTCTACTTCCTTGCATTGATCTATTTGCTTTTTTTTTTTTTTTAAGACAGAGTTTTTCTGTGTAACAACTCTAACTGTCCTGGAACTTGCTCTGTAGACCAGGCTGGCCTCCAACTCATAGGGATCCACCTGCCTCTGCCTCCTGAGTGCTGGGATTAAAAGAGTGCACCACTATCACCTGGCTTATTTGGCTATTTTTTAAATCGATACCACAGCAGTTTTTTGACTGTAGCTTCACAGTAAGACTGTAAGTATCAGCTTTTCTACTTTGTTTTTCCTAAACATTGTGGGCTTTTCTGGTTCTTTTATTTCTCTGTATCAACTATGGAATCAATTAGCTGATATAAAAATAGCTTGATGGAATTTTACTTGAACTTTTTTTGAATCTACAGGTCATCTAAGAGAAAATGAACACCTTGGTAATGAGTCTTTTTATTCATGCATTTTAAATGTCTTCCTATTTATCTAGTTCTCTATGCCTGTCTCTGTCTCTCTGTCTCTTTCTGTGTATATGTGTGCTTTGAAGTTGTATTCTTCAATCATTATTTTATTTTTTGAGACAAGGTCGGGCACTGAACAGGGAGCTTGTGGATTTGATTAGATTGGTCTCAGAGGTCCTTCTGATGAAAGGAATTTAACTTAGGTTCTTATGCTTGTGTGGCAAGCCCTTTTCTGTGTAAGACATCTCCTCAACCCTATTTAGTTATTAAAACATTTGTTCATATCCTTATATTTTCCTCATTCAGTAAAAACATATAGGATATAACTGAATGAGTAGAATCAAAACTAAATGCACCACAGCATTTACATAAAGATCTCCAAAGATGAAATCCTAAGGCATAAATCAAATATGTACAAGATCTATATGAGGAAAATTTAAGTCTCCTCTGTTGATAACTTCATGTGTGGTTTGATCCTAAATGTGCATCAGATTCTGCCAAATGTTTCTCTGAATATAGTGCTAAGATAATGTGATTTTCCTGCTTTTGGCCATAGATATGATGGTCTACTTTACTTATTTTCAAATGTTGAGACACCCTGGCCTTCTTGGAATAGATCCCTGTGATTCAGTTTTTACTAATGTTTTTATACAGTAGTTTTTTTGTTTTCTTGACTCAAGTTTATCACCTTATGATATATTGAAAGTCACTTGACAAATCTGTACATGGGTCTTTCTCTCTAGTACAAATAAGAGAGGAAACACCACTAGGGCTTGTATCTATGCTCATCCTACTTCCAGTCTCCAGTCTTCCATGTAAAGAGAGAATCTTTTAGGGCAGGTGGATTTCTGACTATTGTCTCTGCCGTCTTCAGCAGTATTTCTCCCTGCCTAGATACACACAGATGGGGTAGAACACTCCAGAAAGAACAAGAGAGCCAAATACTGACTCCTGCACAGTGGCTCCATCTAAGACAGCAAGATTACCTCCACATCAGGCTTGAGAATTCCTTCTTCACTTTGTTCAGAGTCAGTGACTCTTATTTGTCATTCAAGACCAAAATTTTCGTTTTTTCCCCCAGCCCTCTGATGGTCAGTCTGGCTAGCTTCTAAAAATATAAGGCCACCACAGACAGAAGAGCATTTTTTTTTATTGCTCACTAAAGGGACGACAAGACAAGGAGACACCCGGAGGGTCTGGCAGCAGGGTCTTTAAAGCTAACAGCCCCAGACAGAAAATATTGCTAAAAGACAAATCAATGGATGCTGTATGCCTTATTTTCAGTTCTGCCTCTAATCTGGAAGAAGTCAAACGTTTTCATTTTCATTGGAGATTAATTAAGCTTTGAACTCAGGAAGGAGAACAGAGAAAGAAGCAGGGCCTAAAGAACATGAGCTGAGTGAGTGTGAACACAAAAAGAACAATAAAGATGTAAATGGGAAGAGGTATCTGCTTCTTCCTCCTGGCCTCATCTCCTCTTAGCGCCCCCTCCTAACACCCCTTCTTTCAGCTCTACAGACACATGAAGAGGCTGCTGAACAGGAGCTGTCTCTTTATCATCCCCTCACTTATCTTCCATCTTCCTGGAACAACAGCGTATGCAATAATATGCGTCTCCAAGCATCCAAGCATTTGGCCTGTTTTCTTTCTTTTTCTTTTTTTCTGTAGCATCTAATTCCTTCTCTGGTGCTAGATATTTTATGAATGACCATTTATTAGTATCTCTTTCTGTGACTGTAATGGGAATTCAAGGAGGGAATTGTTTTGTTCCTGTGCTTTACATTGTATCCCAGTGTCAGTAACAGGTACAGTGCTCAATAGTTATTTTATTACTGAATGAATGGAAGGAAGAAGATGACTTCGGTAAGAGGTGAGGAAGGTATGGCATGAGTGTCATCCTCCTGCTTCAAATTCTTTGTTCTTAAGAACCCTGCAGAATTACGAATAAAATGAGCGCAATATTCTGGGATAAGGTAAATATATTTTCACTGTATTTTGTTTATATCAAATGCAGCATCTATAACTTAACTTGCAGCAGCTCAAAGGGCGTGCTCCATGTGCTGAAATAAATGCAATGCTGTTGTCTGTGACTTTGGGACTTTGTGAAGGAGGGAAGCAGAGGTGAGAGGAAGCAGGGTCAGCATGGTGGGCTTCCTCTCTGCCTGTGGCTAGCTGGCACTTCTCCATGAGGCTGTCTAAGCAAATCTTTCTATTTCAGGTTTATTCCAGCAAGGTGCACTTTTAGGCAGAGATTTCTAGTTTGGTGAATAATGGAATCAATAAAAGATTAGCAGAGATTCCTTGAAAACTAACAAGTCAGACGGAAGAGTACATGTGTGTATTTGGGTAAAGATAAAACCTTTTCTTTCAGTGCCCATTTCCAAATAATTATAAGCATTTAAAATTACTGTATAATGTTGTCATGTGGGAAAATAGAATCAACTGGACATACAGTTTCTTTTTGTTTTTCTTTTTGTGCTGAGGATAGAACCCAGTATCTCCTGCATTCAGAGTGTATGCTGCACCTCTGAGCTATCCAACAGCCCTTTGTTTTTGAACTGTACACAGTTTTAATGAGGGCTGGATGTGTGCAAGGGGCAACCAAAAAGCTGTGAATTCTGCAAGCCTGTCATGTAGATTTTGATGGAATATTTGAATATTTATACGATGTGAAATTGTAAAATCAGATGGCTAGAGAGCAGTGCATTGAAATTGTATCCAATTGCAAATCCCAGCTCAAATTTATGTCCCTGGTGAGATCGTGCTGAGCCTCTTGACCTGTTTGGAGCTTTTCTCCTTTATAACGGAGGCACACTTTGCACTCCTCTCCAAACAATTGCTGACTTTGTATTCGGATGACTAAATGTGTATCCTGCTTGCAGGACAAGATTATGCTTTTAAAATGTACAGTTGAACTTAAGATAGACATGTGACAGTTTTAAAATAAATGTTGCAAATGTCAGCTTCATAAGAAGATGAAATGGATTTAAAGTCTGGTCACACCTTAAGGCACCCCAAATATTTACTTAGATAAAATATATTTTAATGTCAATCAAGGTATATTTTTCAGTGCTAGGAAATGAGAAACAGCCCTCTGCCATCGAAGGAATCTGGAGAAAGAGCATTAAAACAAATACCCAGAGACCATGGGCAAATAAAAGAAAGAAGGTAGAAGCAAGGCCAAATCCTTTATTCTCATACTTAGGGCTTGTGTTAAGGGTATGCTTCCATTATATTTTGTGGCAAAATCAGAAGATAAACATACACAGAGGCACAAGGGCCTTTCCTTTCAGTGAACACAACAATTGTTGAAATCACTGGGCTAAAGTTGAAACTATTAAAAAGAGCTTTGCTTAGTGTTTTGATATGGCTGCTTAAGACTGTCACAGCACATAAAACTTAGTGTTATTAAATGATATTAAGGTAGAAGGAATAATTGATTTGGATTATTTTGTCAGTCTCTAACACTGATTTGCTTTGCATATTGTATCAGAATCTTTTGCCTATTTTTGCTACAACCATGTTCACCTTAATATCTATTGCAAGAGAACCTTCTCTTTCAGGGGTAATGCTCAGAAATAGGTTATATTGGAGATGTTCTCCCAAGTGAGGCTTGCAACACGTTGGTTCTAGGGCTCATATGCTTAATGGCTTCATTGACGTAATGAGATGCTACTTGAGACTCATTGAGAGCTCATCCATTCAGCTGGAATCTTCAGAGATAACAACCATGCTGTTATCCCAAAGCGCACAGCACTGCTGTGGAGCCAAGGACATCATTCATTTGTGGATGACCGTGAAATGAAGTGGAATTGGCTTCCAGAGAACGTCAGACATAAGCCAGGGCTAGAGATGATATTTGCAGAAAACACTGTCTATAAAACTGTCAGAAAAATAAAATTTCCATTGGTTAAAAACAGAGAAAAACCTTTAGAAAAATCTTTCTGGGCAAGCCAAACGTATCTGACTAATGTGCTTGTCATTTTCGAGGCCATGTTTCTTTTATTTTCCTTTCAATTTTTTCCCACTTTGTTTCTTACTTCTTTCTTTCCCCCCAACTCTGTGATCAGCAACACAGTATTTGGACAAAATCGTAGAGCACAAGCATCTCTTCTTGCCGACACTGACAGGAAAGAACAGCTTAGGAGCTGGAATGCTTTCCGCTTCTTTCCTGCTATCTAAATATTTAGGCAGTTTTCCCTTCCAGCTGCCAGGCAGATGTGCTGGATGTCAACCTACTACCAAAGACAATACCACGATTCCACACTTCTTTCTGCATGCCATCATTTTACAGGAAATAACAGGAAATAACCACTGACAATTACTACTGCGGTTACACAGGTTGACAGAGATCCTTGGACTATTATCCTCCCAAGGCATTTTCATTACAAATCCCATTAAAACATGATTTATGGTCTCAAGTATCTGAGGCATTGTCCGAAATCATTCTTTAGGGCAGATTTTCACAAACTACCCCCTGCTTTCTTTTCAGATGCAATGGGCAAAAACTAAGGTTCTCCTGCCCAAACACTGTGCATATTTTATAGCATTATAATGTCTATTGAGTCCTTAAAGAAACTGAATTGTTCCACCTTTATTTTATTACTGTGGGCATTATCCCATACATTCTCTAAGTACTCATCTCTAGTATATTTGTGGATTTTAAAGTACTTTATGAGAGAAGTTATATTTTTTTGAAGGTGTGTCTGAGTCTATAATATTTGATATCCATATATACCACAAATTAAGTGATAATTAGAATGAAAACAATTTATGCTTGTTTAATTCTAATTTATTGTGACAACCACAACAATGCCAATTTTCCATCTTCTACTACCTTCATAGATAGTTTCATACTGTCTCAGAATTTGTCCCTTTGTCTCAGGTTAGTCCCTGAGAATGTATACAGTGACCACCAGGCTTCATTTCTTTAGACAGGACAGAAATTAGGAGGGAATGTGCCTAGAAAGGACTTTCCAGAGTGCTGAGTTTCTTCCAGGGCTTCTTTCTTCAGGAGACCAGGGCTCTCAAGGCTGTGTGAATGAGTGACCCGTGGGTAACAGCGAATTCCACCCATATGACTTCCTGCCTATTAGCGGATAATGAGTCCAGCCTTTGACCAAGACCCCATGTGTGACTTTTCCAGCTCAAATGGGAGGAGTTTTTAGGGTCTTACACGTCAGGCTTCATGGGAAAAGCTGCTCTCCTTACACACGACTCAGTACCCAAACCCATACGCTATGATTGTTGGAGGGCAGGATAGTGAGTGTCTCTGGAACTTCTGGCTTGTCAGGTTCTTTCACACGTCTGCATTCCGAGTCCAGTTCCCCCAGTGTTGGATCTTCAGAAGTCTTCAGCCGTCATGTCTCCCGAGATGTCCCTATCTGGGAGAAGCAGAAACATTGAAGATAATTTTCCTGCTTTGACCCAGTACTCAGACCTTTTTGATTCTAAGGAGTTCTTATTGATTCCCTGCCAGGCTCCCTTGGTTCACGAAACCAGAAGAGCCTTTGTTTGAGATGACCTGTGCTCACTGTCATGGCTCTTACTTAAAAACGAGCCACTGGAGAAATGACGAGTGTGACAGTCAACACTTTCGCCACTGGAGAAATGACGAGTGAGAGAGTCAACACTTTCGCCACTGGAGAAATGACGAGTGAGAGAGTCAACACTTTCGCCAGCTTGGCCTCATGCTTGCACCACCGCACCAGTGTCTGAAAGCTTGACAGTTACTTTTGTTTTGGCATAATGTTTTAATCGATGACTCCATTGCTTTGCAGCTTAGTTCAACCCTGCTTATCTCTTGGCAGACGATATTACTTGCATGCAGAGTAATAAAATTTCCTTTAAAAGTTACATCTTGATCTAATCTGGATGCTTATGTGTGCATGTATTTATGTGTATGTGCATACTATGGTGCTCATGTGGAAGTCACTGGAAGTCAGAAGACAGCCGTGGGAGCTGGCCTGCTCAATCTACCATGTGGGTCCTAGGGTTTAGATTCAGTTTGTCAAATCAAGGTTGGCAGCACATGCTTTTACCCATGGAGCCATCTCTTTGGCCTAAGCAATCTTATTTCGGCTGCTGTTTTACATCCCAAATCTAAGCATTATAATGAAAGCCAGAAGTCTAGCCATTGAATCATGCCTTGGAGGTGCATGTATACAGAGGAACCAAAAAAAAAACCCCTTTTTTGTGAGACAGGGTTTCTCTGTGTAGTTTTAGAGCCTGTTCTGGCACTCACTCTGTAGACCAGGCTGTCTCGAACTCGCAGAGATCTGCCTGCGTCTGCCTCCCAAGTGTTGAGATTAAAGGCGTGTGCCACCACTGCCCAGCTAGGAACCAAAAATTTAACCAATGCTATCTTTAATTAAATAATTGACATTTACAGAATTAGAAATCTGTGCCCTGTGTTATGTTGAAGATATGGTAATAAAGAACAACTCACAAGTTTTTATTACAATATTGAAGCAAAATACAGCCGAGTAAATGCTTGCAAACAGATGAGGACAGCATTGTGCTCATGGGAGATCCATGCTTTGTTCTAGCAGCAAACTGGTTCCCTGGCTTGTGGCGATGAGGAGACAAGCATCTGCTTCACGCTTCATTTTTGTTTTATGAAGACATTTTCTCACTACACAGCTTTAGCTGGATTGGAGATCACATGTAGATGGAACGCCTTGAACATGGGGTGACGTTTCTACCTCTTCCACCCAAGTGCTGGAGTTACTGTTATGTACTCCCATATTCAGCTTGCTTCCTGTGTGAGGCTCATTCAGTAGAGTCTAACAAAGAAGTGAAAAGTAAAAAGACAGTGAATTAAATTCTAGAAAGGGCTAAGCAAGAAAGGAGAAAAGAAAGGAAGAAAGCTAGCTCCACTTGGGAAAATGAGACCCAGAAATAAACCATTGATAGTTATTTCTGGTTCCCAGTGTACCTGAGCCCTGGGTAACAGAGACTCTGGTCTATGGGGAGAGGGCCATCCTTGTGCTGTGACAATTGTGTTAGTGTTCCTTCTGATTTTTATCACTTTCAGCAAATTTTTATGAATAAAAATTCATGTAATACTGGGCTTTTTGGCTATTGTTGTTATGGACCAATCATCAGTCTAGGACCATATCATGTTAAAAGATTCTCATCAAGGAAAACATCTTATGTTTTATAATTATGCATTAGGAGCATTCTCAGTAGACAGGTAGAGCAATTGCTTCTGTCTTGGAACAGGGAGATTCAGAGTAGTTTTGCCATTTTGAACGATATCTTGGATGTCTGGAAATGTTTAAGTTGTCATGCTGGGGTGGTTGGGTATGCCCAACTGGACAGAGATGCTGTTAGCCATTCTATGCATCCCAAAGCAGCACCATTGCTGTCCTCCCTGGCCCCAGGAAGGAAATCTGGTCCAAAATGCAATAGTGCCAAAATTGAGGAGCACTATTATAGTGTCACATTATTTGTGTTTTAATAAATAAAGCTTGCCTGAAGATCAAAGGGCAAAGCAGCCATACTAGTCAACCATACAAGCCAGGGAATGGCGGCACACATCTTTAATCCCAGGATTTGGGAGATAGGGACAGACAGATCTCTGTGAGTTCAAGACTACCCTGGGTTACAGAAGATCAATCCAGGTGGTGGTGGTTCAGATCTTTAATTCCAGTGTTTGGGAGTCACTTTTAATCCCAGCACTAGGGAGATGGGGACAGGAGTGATATGGCTGGGCAGAGAGAAGAGTATAAAGGGGAAGAAACAGAAAGTCACTGGAGTGTGGAGTCTGAGGATTCTTGAAGACAGGATCTCATCCTTTTAGTCTGAAGATTTGGTAGAGGTAAAAGGTCTCTTTAGTGGTTGGCTGCTTTGCTTTTCTGATCTTCAGCTTGAACCCTAATATCCATCTCTGGGCTTTTATTATTTGTGCTACACTATGTTAAAATAATCTTATGCCATTTGTTCCTTGAAGGACAGTGATTTTTTTTTTAATCAGAGAAATAACTTAAGTAACATTAGCAACAGAGGTAAAGTCTTGTTTAATTTTCTATTGGGTTTACTGTTCAGACCCTTGAGCCTCAGAACAGAATGGGAAACATTGGTGGCCTGATGTTTCACCCCAATAGCAATTTTCTCACAGCATTATCTACTCTTGAATCTTTCCTCTTTTAACTTTCCTGATGATACTGAAAAATCCTAGTCTCCTGTATTCCGATGAACTCAAAGAATAGGGAATAGTAGCCAAGAACTAATATTGTGTTTGACTGGGAAATCATGGAAAAATTAGTCATTCCCAGGTCCACTTTTCTGTGCTGAGTTTCCCTGCTAGCTACTTTCCCTCTGGTACTGACTGGAGTCTTTCTAGATTTGCCCTCTTTTAGTTATAAGGTGATTCATAAATCCCTTTTGGGGTGAAGCCTGATAGCTGAGTTCTGATGGGCTAATTGCATTTAATCTGCACATTTATGAATGCCATCAAAGATTAAAGCATGTGAAAAATTAAATAATGTGAGATTGCTTTGACTCTGGGGTAGAAATATTCTTGACCCATAGTAAATCTTGTCTTTTCTTCATTTCAGTGAAGCTTATTGGCTTTTAGCAGGCTTCTTAAATCTTTTCAACTTGTGAGTTCTTTGTGCTCAAGAAATAATTTTTAGGCATTGGATATATAGATATGAAATAGGTATACAAATTAAACATTAACTAATAAAGACTCATTAAGAAATTTTCTTAAAATAACTCTTTGGTATACATATAAAATTTCCATTTATTAAAAAGGATAGAAAATTTATATATTAGCATTGATATGCTTATTTAATTTTACATAAAGACCTAAATCTTGGGTAAATATTTGATCCTGTAGGATATAGTGAATTCTCAGTGTATTTCAGAGTTGATCTATGTTTTCATTTTTTAATTGTCAATATTGAGAATGTCATTTCATGTAAATACAAAATAGCAGGAGCATATAAAAGACCATTTCAAAAATTGTTGGAAATTATGTCCTAATTCCAAGACCAAAAGTCATTTAACAATTTCTAAATAAAATTTAAGTCAGCAACTCAATCAATAAAGTTAAAAACCAGACATTCTAAGAGTGCAGCCCAAAGGCATATTGATTTGATACTTACATGTTGAGGAATGGCAGTAGCGTAGTACTAAAAGTCTTCATTTTCCATAATCAAACCATTATGTCTCTCTAAGAGCAGAAAAATTTGAATGTGAAGAGCAAATACTCTATTTCATAACTGTTAACAGTCCCAAACTTGACCTGGGCTGTTTCAGGCTCTATTAGCTGGTGTTGTGTGCTCAGAACCAAGCCTGCGATGGAGTTATGTGATGGAAAGACCTAAGTGCTGCCGGAGTACCTTACTGCCATTATGCACTTGATTTTGGATTAAGTTTTGATTACCTCATATTCAGAGACTTTTTATTCCTGCCAGCTTTTCATCATCCTCACTTTGAGTTATACGTTCCCATGCAGCATTGTAATTGACAGCTTAAGAACTGGTGAGCTAGTTTGCGAAATACTGAACATTTGAGATATCCTTAAGACCAGGAATTCGTATTATCAAGGCTGCAGGGGAAGGGTTTAGAGGGCATGGAACCTGTTCTCTTAAACTGCTGAGGGAGCAGAGACTCCAGGCATGGACGGGGCCAGTACTGGAGGACAGGTGAGTTACGGTTCTGGGTCTGTAGTTCAGGCTATTTTATCAGCCTGAAGTGCTTTTGATCTGATTCTGTGCTGTAGATCATATTTGTCTCTGTGTGGTCAGAGATATCCAGAATGCACTACACTAATGTCAGACACGTTTTTCTTTGCATATATATATCACTTCAGAATATTAATGCTTCTTCTTATGTATGTTATCCCATATTAAAAATATTTTATCACATTAATAGAACATTTTTGTTTTTATTAATTAAAAGGAAATGACAACTCAAAGACATGAAGTAACATTTAAAATTAAGTAACTAAACTAAAACCAAAACAACAACAAATTAAAAACTGGATCTAAAGTTCTTTGTTTTTCTTGTGGTTTATGACAGAGTTAAACAATTAGACATTGGTCCAAAAGCACTTGGTCTTTATAGGTGCTTTA
>PVIU01019734.1:0-36120 GCA_004026605.1 Ondatra zibethicus
TATCTTGATCACATCCATAGAAATTTCATCCGATGGATGAAGATAGAGACAGAGACCCACATTCACACCAGAGCAATGGATTGAGCTCCCAAGGTTCAGTGGAGGAGCAGAAGACAGAAGACAACCAATCCTAAGGGTTCAGATCCAAATACATGCAAATAAGAGCAATGATTAATACTGGAGTACTGGCAATCTCAACGAAAGTAATTTGTGATAAAAAGTCCAAAATAAGACTGATCTTGGACTGAACCAGCTACCTTGGCCGGAATGGGCCTGAGAAAGCAAGCTCCATGCGAGTGGGAGTGGATCAACTCCAGGGATATTGGCAGACCAGGACTGAGCCAGCGACCTGGGCCAGAGCAGACCTGAGACAGTGAAATCCACAGGAACAGAAATAATGGATGGAGATAGAGACAGAGACCCACATTCACATCAGAGCAATGGACTGAATGAGCATATGATCAAACCAGACTCTCTGAATGTGGCGGCGAAAGGGGGCAGACGGAGAAGCCATCAACAATGACACCAGTACCTATCTCTTCTGCATGTATTATCTTTTTGGGAACCGAGTCTTTTTGGATGCACACCTTCCTAGGCTGGTCGGGAGGAGGGTGGGCCTTGGACTTCCAACAGGGCAGGGCACCATGCCCTCTTTTAAGGAAGAAGGGGGAGGGAGGAGGGGTGGGAGGGAGCGGGAGGAGACCGGAAGAAGGGGAAGAAATGTAAAAAATTTTATTTATTTAATTATGTTTTTGAATGGAAAAAATAAAAAAAATTAAATTAAAAAAATACAGTAAGAAATTGAGGCAATGAGGTACAAGCCCGCAATTTCAGCACTAGGAAATCTGTTGCAGGACTCAGAGCTCTAGCTATAGATTGAGTTTGAAGATTCCTGGGCTATATAGCAGAACTCTGTCTCAAGTACTCCTATGACAAAATTTAAGAAATCACTATTTAAAACCTGTAAGAAACTCCTGCAATTATGTCTTTAAAACTTCAGAAAGGTAGGAAAAAAGTGGAAAAAAAAGGCCAAAAAGAGTAAGATATTTCCAAAATGCTAAATCTTAATAGGCACCATGATGGGCAAATCCCTATTGCCAACTTGGCTGGACTTAGAATGACCCCTAGGTGTGTCTGAGGATTCCAGAAGAGTAACTAGGGAGGGAAGATACAATCCTGGGGGTGGGGCTCAGCCCACAGGGTAGGGTTCTGTATTGAATAGAAAGTATAGAGTAAGCGAATGCCATCATTCCATTCTCTCTGCTTCTGGAGTGCAGCAGCGACTGATGGCTCCCTCAAGCTCCAGCTGAGGATCTCCACCAGGAGAGACTGAAACACACCTCACCTGCAGAGCCAAAATAAGCCCGTAAGTGTTACAACCAGGAGAGGTAACTAATTAGGCACCTAGTAACTGACACTTTCTACACACTCCCAGAAGACGATGTGTACGTGTTCACGTGTGCAATGTGCATGCACTAATTGTGGATGGGGGCTGGTACTGGGCATCTTCTCAACAGCACTTCACCTTACATTTACTTTTCATATTTTGAGACAGGGTCTCCCATTGAACCCTAAGTTGAGATTCTGCTAGACTGGTTGGTCAGGGTGCTTCAGGGAGCTGTTTGTCTGTCTCCTCAGTGCTGGAATTATAGGCACATGCTGCCACACTTGGGCTTTTTATGTGGGTCCTAGAGATCCACTCCTAGGCTCTCATGTTTGTGTGGAAAGCACCTTCCAGACTGAGTATCTCCTAAGTCATTCACTGACCATCCTGACTGGTACAATTCTCTACTAATTGGGGTACCACATTTAAACAGTTACTACAAACAAGATGGTTCTGGTTTTGAAAAACTGTTGCACAGTAGTGGTCAGTTTTGAGCGTGTCATTACTACAATTTAGTAAACAATATAAACTAAAAGTGGCTTCTGAATTTCTTCAAAAGACACGGATTATTATTCAAACTCTGCAATTTTGTTATCATAACAAAATTCTCACAAAGAGTAATTTTAAGCTCCACAACCCTCCCCCATATTCTGCAAGAAAACTTTGCATATTAGTTTAAGGACAAAATATCACATTTAAATTTTTTTTCTTACTTTTACTCTGTATCATATGCTATTCCAAACTTTGGCAACAAACTTTCTTAGCCAATTTTCAAGAATACTTCAAAATTAGCCAGGTGGCGCATGCCTTTAATCCCAGCATTCAGGAGTCAGAGGCAGGGGGATCTCTGTGAGTTCGAGGACAGCCTGGTCTACAGAGCTAGTTCCAGCACAGGCTCCAAAGCTACAGAGAAACCCTGCCTTGAAAAACCAAATAAATAAATAAATAAATAAATATAATAAAAACATACTCCAAAATGAAAAGGAACTACAGAGGAATAAAATGACAGCGTATATAACATCTGTTGTACTCATAATAGTTCAACAGGAACATGCAGAGTAGATCACTGAAGAAGCCCTGATTCTGTGAAGCCTAATTCTTTTGCAAAACTAAAATTAACAATTCTGGTTTAAGGTAAGACCATTGAGAACTGTGCAATTATATCTATTTTAGTTATTCCTAATTAAAACTGGCTGTGAAAATGTGAAGTCAAAAAAGGGAGAGTGTGACTACCTTACAATGCCGCCACAAAGTAAGAACAAAGGGAACACCGAGACATATTAAAGAAGCTGTTTGTCATTCTTTGTTTTAGAGATTACAACACATACAAGTGAATTTTATCAAAATACAGCACATTTCTTCTACTATATTCATAAAAATCAATTCCTATGTAAATAGTACTGAAAAATCAACTAAAATGAGTTAAAATTTACAAAGAGTTGTTAAAGGGTTTCAATCAAAATTATGAAAACTATACAATACCCAATTGATAACAGCCTGAAAGAAGTGCAATCTCTGAGTTCAAATGTTTTAAAAGTGCTGACTATTCTGACTAGAATGGAAATGCTTCCACTCACGCTGTAAAAATAACACAGGTGCTGTTTTAGCTAGTCCTAGATTCTCAAGTTAAGGTTGAAGAAAAAAAGCATATCACATTAAAAATACCCAAATTATGTATATCAGAAATTTAAAAATGAATTTGAGAAATGACTATTGCTCTAATAAAAGTTTTCAGACTAGCCTCAACTAAAAACAGTTGCTGGTCTCCTATGGCACTTTCCTCTGGTCCAAATAACCATGCATGTCATTTAAATTTTATTTGATTACATAAAACAAAAGCAAATAAAATTAATGGTTTGTATAAACAAAATTAATAACCTCTATCATCAAATACTTATTACAGTAACTAGGAACAAAGGCAGTTGGTGGTAAAACACTATTACACTGTACACTTAGAAACCCTTTAAAGACTCTCAAGTGTGGAGTTCACATTTAACATTATCTGGAGGAACAGCCCTTGACTTGACCCCTTTACCCACTGGCCCCAGGGACCATCCCTTGCTCTACAGCTCTCCACAGCACTTCTCTATCACTGCGCAGTCTCACAGACTTGCTTTGGTTTCCTAGCTCCATGTGCACTCCACAGTTCCTTTCACTTTACCAAGGCAACGCCAGGCCGAACAAAATCAAGAGGCTTTCCTAAACCTTCTGACACTTCGTATTACAGGCAACAGATACAATCTTAAAACTGGCCTTTTAGTTTAATTTGCTTCTTAAAACAAAAATTATAAATTAATTATGGAGTACTAATTATAAAAATTAGATTGCAAGTACCACCATTTGCTAAAGAAAAAAATATCAGAGAACTTCATAGTATGGGAAATGTGTGGACATGCATCTATATTAGAGTTAAAAACTTCAGTAACTAAAAAAATTAAAAATTGAATCACCAGTAGCAAATGTATAATCAACAGCTATGATAAGAATCGATCTTGTAGAGCTCATAAAATGCAATTATTGTCTTTTAAAAAGACATTATGTATTTATTGCATTGTTCTATTAATAAAAATACATTATCAGATTACTTTTTTTTCACTGTTAGCCTCAGATTTTTATAGGAAATAATGTTTTATTCTGGCCTCGGAAAGTGAACCCACCAGCACCAACTTCATCTAGCCACTCTTCAGTATGCACATAGCAAAAGCCAACACTTCAAATCTCTTACCCACATGGAAAAAAGTAGTTCGGCAGAAAAAACATTAATACCAGTTGGATAAAAATAAGGGCACAAAAGCTATGAGATAGATAGCTCTGCCATCTGTCTCTGGGCTACAATCAAGGCTAACTATTGCCTTGCATACAGTCAGTCATGTGTATGAAATCCAAAAATAAACCTACATTCTATACAAAAACAACATACTTTTGTTTTTGTAGCCTCGATTTGCTAAAGTTTAAAAACCTAACAACAAATTTCATATGATATGAATTCAACAGTCTCTTTTTATCTTCTGTACAGTGGTTCTTCCCCTCTAACCACAAGCTCCATTATTATTTCAGTAATGTACAAGTTTCAAGCCAACTGTCTGAGTTCTTCTTTATATATAAAAATAAGCAAAATAGTCATTTCCCCTCCAAGTGTCTTCCAATAAATCTTGCTATCTTGTTTTTTTTTTCTTTTTTTCTTCTTCTTCTTTTTTTGTCTATAGTGCTTATGAAGAAACTTCTCGTACAATGATGAGTTCTACTGTGTTCTGGAAAGTTTTTAACAAGGATACTGCTTGTCCATGTTCAATGTTGATAAAACTGTAGCCATTAGCCTAGAAGAAAGAGGGAAAACAACTTTTAGAAAAAAATCTGAGAAAAATATTTGCATTTCTAGTTGTAAATTTCTGACAGCCAGTTCAAAATCTATTAGAAAAAAGAACCAGTCCAGCAATTTAAAACAACACACTGGCTGATGGGATGATTCCATCTGACTCCACGTTGGAAGCCCTGAGTTTGAATCTGGGGACCCATCATCGCAGAAGGAGAAAATTGACCCCTTCAAGTTGTTTTCTGACTTCTACACTCATGAAGTGCAGCACATGTGTGTTGTATACATATACATAAAATTAAAAACACATACAGACTAACAGTCCCTACATTCCATACTTAACAGAAATAAAATCTCTATAGAAATAACCCAGAAACTTGTATTTTGTTCAGGTTACCAGATGATTCTTTTAAAATAATTTTATTATATTAAGTTAGGTGTATGAATGCTTTGCCTGCATGTATGTCTGTGCCTAGTATTCAAGAAGGCCAGAAGAGGGTATTAGATGCCCTGGAACTGGAGTTACAGATTGTTGTTTCTGGGAACCCACCTGGATCCTCTGGAAGAACAGCCAAGTACTCTTAACCACTGAGCCATCTCCTCAGACCCTCATATAATTCTAATACACTGTTCCAATGTTGGGAAGCACTTGGCAAGACAGGATCAGATAGGGTGTTTTATGTATATGTTAAGGTAGACCCAGGCTTACCAAACTTCAAGGGTAACTGAAGGCAATGTCTAGACTTCTTATCCATTGGAGCCATTGGTTCAAGATCAGCAAATAGGTTATATAAAAAATAGCATTTACTGAATTCTCACTCTATACCAGACAGACATACATGCTGAAGTGCTTCATATGAATTAAATCCTTTCATTCTTAAAGAGAACACTATAGATTAAAAGCAACACTATAGACTCATCTTATTTCAGAAGACTGAAAACCCAGGAATGTCTGAACAGAAATAATAACTCCCTGACACAAAACTGAAAGCATGGATTCCCATGTTATTCAGAAAAGTATGTGCGTGAGTGTGTGTGGGGGTATTTATAGAGGGAAAATAATATTGTGGAATATTTGTTTGACTAGGCAAAGATGCATTACATTTGTTTATAATGCATTTGATCAACTATGTAAAGATGTGTTACATTTGCTTATGCTGTATTTGTTTAATTATTTATAGATGTGTTGCTATTTCCCCTTGTCTGCTTAAAGCACCTGACTGGTCTAATAAAAAGCTGAACAGTCAATAGCTAGGGAGTAGAGAGGTAGGCAGGGCTAGCAGGCAGAGAGAATAAGTAGGAGGAGAAATCGAGGCTCCAGGGAGGAAAGAGAGAACAAGAGAAAAAGAGAGGGAGATGCCCAAGACCAGCCATACAGAATGAAAGGTAAAAAGTCCTGAGGCAAAACGTAGATGAAGAGAAACAGGTTAAAATAAGTTATAAGAACTAGCAAGAAACAAGTGTAAACTAAAGCTGGTCATTCTTAACTAATAAATCAATGTGTCATGATTTGAGAGTTGGTTGGTGGCCCAAAACAAAGCCTGTTAAGAAATAAGAAAAAACGTATACTAAAGATAGTGTGGCAAAGCATGATCACTTTTGTTACACAGTTCTTGTGAGTTTTCTGAGTTTGAAATTATTTAAAAATCAAAACCATTAAAAATTATATCATCATGAATTTGCATGTCATCCTTTAATCACTCCAATTTTAGTGTGTGTGCTGCTGAAGCAGGCACTGAGCTAACATTAAAAAGGGCTGGGCAGGGATTTGTTCTGAGGTGGTATTTACTTTCAACTACTAAACTCTATAATGTCTCTATCATTTTTGTTTGGAAGGTTACTTCGTATTATTATCTGAACTAACAGTAGTTCACGTAGAAGGAGGCAGTGGACTATCCTTGTGTACTAAGAGACTGTCATACTGTGTGTACTTAGGTAAAATGAAGTTACTGAAGTAATATAGAAAAGGAGTGGAAATAAAAAAATGTTTCTCAGATTTTAAAATTTTACTATCTGATATAATGACAACTAGCATTCAAGTAGATCCTCTTAAATTAGTAAAAACATTTCTAAACTTAAAATTATGTAGCAACATATAAACATGACTTTCAAAGAGTAAAGTAAAAATATTTAAAACTCTAAAACATTAGAAAGTACTGTCAAATAAAATTATTGCAAAATGAAAGAAAATAAAAAGGTTGACTTCATTACCTGAATAATTTTATCACCTGGCTGTAGTATTTTTGATGCTGGTCCTTCAGGCTGTACCCTTGTTACAAATATACCCTTTAATGAACAACCACAAAAAAATAATTATTTAAGGCCAAACTACAAACTGAAAGCATGACTCAGGAGCAAGGGAAAACCTTTTCAATACCATGCAAATACTTGAACATAGTGGAAGCTATCTCCTGACTTTTCAGAGTACCCCTCTGACAGGTCAACATAATTTCTCCCTCTAGTAATTCTGACTTTAGCAATACAATGAAATTGCTTCTATGGACTTTTGGAGAAGCAGTACCAAAACTAAAAATCACTTGGTAATATCAATATTCACATTTCAGGTCAAATTCTTTACTTCAAACACCGTGAAATAAGCAAATTTCAAAAAATCAAAAATAATAAAGAAAAGAGATGAGAGACCCAGAAAATTTACATTAGATTTCCACTCAATACGTATGGGATTAATAAATGAGACATTATGAATGTTCAAGGACATTTAAAAAAAAAACTTACATCATCATCGGGTCTGAAAGGGTTTCCTCTACCCCCAACACCTCCTGATATGCTAAATCCAAGTTCTGGATCCTTTTCTACTCTTACTCGAATCTGATTCAATATGAAAATAAAGGAAATATCACTATACCAGAAAAAAAATATACAATAATATCCATATTTAAATACTGGTGAATTAAGTTCAAGCAGATGAGGGGACACGACAACACAGAAAACCATTATTCATGTTAATGAGTTAGTGAGGGAAAGACACAGCAGAATTACAAAGTATGGCTCCTAACATTACTTATGACTTCAGTCAATCAACTGACATTGGCTCTATCTTACTTTTTAGCCAGGCTGAATTTTTAACATCATGATGCATATCTACATATGCACATTTCCAACAGTCTTCACTTACAGACCATTTAAATTACATGCCTGTTGTCTTGTGCAATAAGATACTTAACATTGAGAACTGGCTTTAGAACTCAACCCTTCATTCCCTCTGTTTATAAGCTTCAGGGAAATTAGGACTATAAGATCAGACTGATTAACAGCAGTTTTTATAAACTACTGTAAAATAAAAGGTGTAGAAACGTTTTCTTTTCTTGAGACAGGCTCACCTATATATGTAGCCCTGGCTGCCCTGGAACCTGCTGTGTAGAACAGGTGAGCTTGAACTCACAGAGATCCTTCTGCCTCTAGGTCCTAAATGCTGGCTTGTTTTGTTAACACAGGGTCTCACTAAACAGCCTAGGCTAGCCTGGATTGTTTGATGCATCCAAGCGGACCTTGAACACACTATCTTCCAGCCTCAGCCTTCAAGGTGCTGGTATAGCAGGTTACACAAGCTAAAGTTCTGTTAAAGGATGATCCTGTTTACCACAGACTTGCTCAAAACAAAATGTGATCAATACCAAGGTTTCAAGGTTATTACTTCATGAATAAACCATTAAGGTATAAGAAATTATGACCTATACGTTTTGAAGATCAAATCCTCAACATGGTCTGGAGACTATAGTTGAATTTCCGAACTCTGGTGTAGAACAGAACCACTTAAGTTTACTGGTCTACTATTTATAATCTTAGAAGAAAATCTACCGGAGCACCATCAATCCATTTTGGACAAGCAGTTGCATTAGAATTAAAAAAAAATAAAAACCCATACCCCCAACACTAAATCCTATGTTACATGACCATAAAGTTAAAAACTACAAAGTTTAACACTTCAGAAAACTAAACTTTATAAACTTAAAACAAAATGGTAAAAACTACTGTTAAAATTCTATATGGATATATTGCTATTAACTTATAAGAATATATGGAAAGTTTAATTTCATATTTCAAATAGTCTTGATGATTCTTACCTCTTGCTTTGCCAGCTCATGGCCTGGTCTAGGAGAACAATGGGGATGTGTATATGGAGGCTGGTGAGCCACTTTCAGCATCAAATAATCAATGAGTTGTTCTCTAGAGGGATGCCTTGCCACAGATGCCTGAGGGGGGTGATGTATTTGACTATAATTTGCCTGAGGCCTGAGAGGCTGGCCCATCTGTCCATTACTCAAAGGCATCTAAGAAAAACATGAATTATCTTTAAAATGACCAGTAATAATGTCTTACTACAAGTACTTGGACATTCTTCTTGCAGCAATACAAAAGCACTAGAGTTTTAATATTATACACCATTAAATACTGAGTTACTCTCACTTATTCTTCTAATTTTAAAACTTCCAAAAGAAAGAAAGTTATTAATATCTAGATTCTAAACTTTCTTGAATATTTACTGATCGAATCTATCGGCAAACTTTTAAAAGAAGGTCTCAATCCATATTTTAAATTGCTTTCCTGTTATATATAAATCTACTGTTACACTTACCAACGTTAAGGTAGGAAACGAGTATCCTGGAAAACTTTAACTATTGATATACATAAAACAAATTTTTTATACACTAAAAAAATTAAATTTAAGTTATCCTATTAGAAGGTTATCCTTTTGTCATACCAAATCATAACATACACACACAAAAGGTGAGTGTAGTTATGTTTTTCCTCAAGAAAAAAACTGAGTGTAATTTTTTCTTAATTTGAATATTTTTAACTTTATTTCTTACTTTCAGAAATAAAAGTTCAGCTATCTACACAGAAATTGAGTGATTTATTCTTTATGCATGCATGTATTATCAGTAATTTTCAAACTCTCTAAATATTAATTCTATGGAATATTTAAAAACACAAGAGTTAAAACACTGATATTCTATTTTATTTGCCACAAAATAAACCTACCACAAATCTTGTGAGATTATTAGTTTGCTAGTGAACTAACTACCTTTAATAACCCACATGTATTAGGAAACTGAACCTGAATTTTAGACTTAGGTTTACATTTGTAGTGAATAGCTTATTTTATTCTACAAAGAATCTAGATAAAGAGAGCCTACATTCATATTATAAATTTCACATGTAAAAAAATTTTACACAGAAGAGGAAATAAATGTTTCTGTTATTCATCATTTAAATTTCCTTGTCGGGTAGCTGAAAAGAATTTCTGTCCAAAGGATATTAGAAGAAAACTAAAGTTTCCCTGAAAATTATCCAAACATACAAGTTTGACAAAAATTTCAGAATTGTATGCTGTGAACTTCTATCTTGCTAAAGATACAAAAAGGCTTGTTGTTTAGGAAGAATACATATATATAGTATAGTTTCTTCTGACTACAGTCAGTGCATGCATGCCATGGCATATGTGAAGGTCAGACTACTTTCAGGGGTCTGTTCTCTTTCCATTGTGTAGTTTTCAGAGATTGACTTCATGCTGTCAGACTCAAGGACTGCTGCTTTTATCCACTGAGCCATCTTTCTTGCTTCAGCCTCCCTGACCTCGTAGCCCATGCTAGCCTCAAACTCTTGGCCTTCCAGTCGTGGGTCTCAAGTGCTAGGACACAGACACATGCTACTATACTGAGCCTCTCCTATTCTTAAAAGCTGCTGACACCTAGATATTCAGTTTTGTCTAAATCAGTATTAAACATAAGAAATATATTAAGCTCTGTTTAGTCAATGCCTCATGAAATAAAAAAAAGTGTTAAGAAATAAGCTGTAAGGTGCATGATAAAAAGAAAAAGAATGACAGCTTTGAATTAAAAGGAAAGGGATAAAATAAATAAGCATGTATGAGCTTATATATCAGATGGCTGGATGTCTATCCTTAAAAGCAACTTAAGAGTTGTAGATAATAAACTTGAGTCATAATTATTATACCTGGTTACACCAGAGACATGCAATTGGGTAAAACGAAAATAGCTGAGAGAGAAAAAGAATTATCTCTGGCACTGCTACAAATAGTCTATCTGTAAGTTTTTTCCTACAAAATACTAAAAAAAGACAAAATGATCACCTCTTCTACTATATACAAAGGTTTTTCAAGATAATTTCTAATTCTATCTAAAGATTTTCAAATGTTTTTAATTAACAGTAAAATATTCTGGAATGCACAATTTAAGACTAAGTCATTGTCTAACTCTCCAAGTAGGTTTATTGTCAAGAATGTCAAAAAGTTCTTGATTCAAATGCTAAAATGAGCAGGTGGAACCATAGCAAGCAATTTAACTATAAATAGATTCTCTAGTGTGAAAAATCATGGAATAAACCAAGAAACAGCAGAGTCAAATTCTCTTGTATTTATGAATCATTTAAAAATAATCCTACATAATGAAAGCAAGCCTTATAAAATATTTTCAAAGTACACATGAGATTTCAAATTAAAACACTGAAAACAGGAAGCTCAAAGACACTGCTTTGTTTATTGCTGTGAGCACCTACTTTCATCAAGCTGTCTGGAAGAAGGTCTTTGTGACTAAGTGCACCTGACGAGTAGTTCTGCTCTCCTGAAATCAATCTATCATCTTGGCAAGAATCTCCTGGACTGGATGTCTGAGGATGCTTCAAATGAGGGAGGAAAAAAGTAAACAAATAATATACTTTAAGATGTGAAACAAAACAATGAGATGCATGAAAGAAGCTTAAGAAATGCTGCTAGACTGGAGACACAGAAGACTCAAGTCAGATACTATCATCATCACTGCCATCAGGTCTTCTAGCTTCCTTCAAAGGTACATGGCAAAACATTTGTTCCTGTATCATGTAAAAAAATTTATAAAGACAGACATTTTTAATCTTTATAATATATACCATTTTATGTTTTTTCCTTTTACTTTCATTTATACTTATAACTTAATATCTTTACTCAATAAATATAGTGGTTAAAGCTAGCTAATTCTCTCCAGTTATAAGAGCAACTAATAAATTATTGTAAAGCACTAAAGAAAGTGTTTTTCATCAAAAGAAAATGAACTGGTATTCCTTTGATCTCATGACACCACCAAGAACTCCCCTGATTACAATGATATGCAATACCCATAAATCCACTGTATAAAACTTGCTATGCTGTAATTCTGTCATGTTAACATTGGCTCAATACTTTAAAGGCTTTTAAAGAAATGCTTTAAACATTAACTAATTTATACCTCCATATGTTAAATTGTAGTTTAACTTAATGATAACCTTAAAGAAAAAAAGGCTAAATGTCATTATCCCTGATTATTTTTATAAATATGATAGGAATAAAACATCTATATTCACCTTAATTTAATTCTAAGCACACCTAATGTAGAAAATAAAGCATAGTATGTTTCACTGTTGCTTTCACTTTCAAAACAGTACATGCTTAGCAGCAAAAAAATTAAATTTTATATTAAAAAATAACTCAAAATACACTCCATTATAATATGCCATGGAACACATACAATTTTAAGAATTTGTAATTTAATCTTAAAAAGTAATTCTTGCAACTGACATATAATGTCCAGTTAGTTGCTAGTTCAAAGCATGGCTTAGAATTTTTTGGTATAATTTGATCTAATTTTTTCTACTAACAGTATGTATTTCATTTTTCTTCTGTTCTTGTGATATACATTTAGAATACATAATCAACACAGCTCGAAGCTAGAAACTTATACTCAAGCCTGAATAGACAACTACGCTTATGCATGATATACAAAAGCATATTGTGAATGAAAAACTAAAATTCAAAGTCTGTATAGACTTTAAATCTAAGGAAAACAAGGACAAAATATTTTTGTAAAACAAATTTGGAAAGAACAACTGTCTAGATGACTATGAATGGCAAAGACTCCCGAGTTAATAAAATCCATTCCGGATATGCTGAAGTAAAAGGCTGACTCAGCAGTCATCAGCCTGTTTGTTCTTCTAAACTAAGAAGCTCGATGACCGCTGTTGGCGCACAGCAAAGACACCAAGTAATGGCAGATGGCGGAACACAGGGCAAGACCAGCTCAGAGCAGCCACAGAAAACTGAATCCAGAAAACTGCTCCTGCTCTGGAACATAACATAGAACAGCCAGGGATGAAGGTAGAAGGGGTCTGGGGAACAAGTGAAGAGCCTAGAACAATCAAAGAGTCAAAATGGAAATAAACTATTAGAAGGAATAAAAGAAGGTTATAGAGAAGAAAGGTCATTCAGGGCAGAAGGGGAGATTTATTTAGAGGCTGTGAGTCCTTACCACGCCATGACAGACTTGTTTTTGTTCATTCTTGGCAGTCCTTATAACTGACTCTTAAACAATCACTAGATAATAAATCTTTCACCACTAATGACCATGATGAAATGTGTTCAATTAAGACTTGGATTTTTTCCTTTCTGCTATACTTTTACAACTTCTTCAGTCTCATATTTAGTCATATTCAGGGAAATGGGATTAAACTTTGGTGCATATAGTGCTTTTTATTAGCTGATTCTTAATTACTGGACTTATAACACCTGGCTAAAATCATTAACTTATGACTAAAGAACTAAGCCATAAAAAAACCAGAAAATACAAAGATTTCTAACTCACAGAACCTTTTTCCCTAGAAGTGTCAAAACACTTAAGATCTGAATGTTCTTATGTGTGCAAAAAGTACTAGCCTACTATCGGTACTCACTCGAAAAATGTGCCCACCAGAACCTCTTCCGTCTGCAACACTCAGGGCAAGGCTGCCCTGGCTGCCATGCAGATCCCTAGAGCTGCCACAGTGAGAGCTGCTTACAGCAGCAAGAGTGGAATTAAAGGACCTTGACAGCACACTCTGAATAAAGAAAGGGTAGATTTACAGAAGATTAGTGTAGCATGCAAATTCCACAAGACATGTTATGCACACAGATTTATTTACAAGTAACCCCACCCACACCACGAACAAGTATCATGCAACACTGAATTCAGAGCCAGAAAGAAACTGATACAGCTATATAACACACATACATAAAAAACAGGTATAATCATGTTTAATCACATGCTTAAGAATCAAAGAAGTACAAACATGTAGTTGCTTTTATTAGACACTACCATTTCCTTTATGTCTATTAGTATGTCTGAAACAGAAACTGAGCACACACCCAGGTATGTGTATATTTATATAAAGTTGTATATAAGCAAAATTTTCAACATCAGATTAATTTACCAGCAACCAGTAATTCTCAAAGAAGTTTCTAAAGGATCTATTTAATTCTATAGGAATTCTACTATTAAATAATATCAACATTTAAATAAATATGCTACAGCAAGATGTCTTTGTGGATAATCACCTGGTTACCAGTCATTTTCATTCTTTCAAAAACTTATTTTCCATATTTTGAAAAATATTTTAAATTGTAGGATGTAACTTTTAAAAATATTTTATTATTTTTATTTATGTACACGTGTCTGTGCACACATGTATGTATGTCCAGTATATGAGTGGCTATGGAGACCAGAAGAGTCATCAGATCACCTGCAGTTGGGGTTATAAAAGCTTGTGAGCCATTTTACATTAGGCACTGGAAACAAAGGTGAGTCCTCTGTACAGTGTCTGTCATTCTATAATCATTGACACAATTCTAGAAAAACTTTATGTTGACAAACATTTCCATTCACAATTCTAGAAAAACTTTATGTTGACAAACATTTCCCATTCAAGTAGATGGTTATTGTATTTTGGAGTTAGTGGTGGCCCAATGATAGTATCCTTCTACAGTTTGGGTTTTCATGAAGACCCTGTATTTGACCCAAGAATTAAAGATGCACCTTAATAAATACACTTCTGATTTTCATCATTCCTAGAGTTTTAATGTGAATGGGGCTTGATGGCTAAGATAGGGAAACCACATTTTAGGCAAAAACCGTTAGTAAAATAGAGAAATGAAATAACAAGCATTTACATATTACTCTTCAGAAATATATTCTCTTGATTTTGAAGCTGGTAACTAATACCACAAAATAACAGACTTCCAAAAGGAAAAAAGATCTATAAAATTACTACTCCTTAGTTATTCTGTGAATTCTAAAGTATTTATTTTAGCATATTAACTTGATTAAATGCTAGGCACACTGTACTAGGCACTGTTGTTCAATATTCCTGATGGTTATCATGTAGAGAGAAAACAGGGCTGAGTACAAACCTCCGTGTTAGCCAGGCCCTGGAAGAGTGGTGATCAACCTTCCTAATGCTGCAACCATTTAGGATAGTTCCTCATGCTGTGGTGACTCCCAGCCATAAAAATATTTTCATTGCTACTTCGCAACTGTAATTTTGCTGTTATAAATCATAATGTAAATAACTGATATGTAACCTCCAAGGGGTTGTAACCACAGGTTATCAGTGTCCTAGATGGACACCTATTATCTAACAAGAACAAATAAATGAGACAATGGCCACTTTGTATTAATATGGTTTAGAGTACTTTATATCTGATTTTTTTTATACAGGTAGGGATATCAGCAAATACTGGTATTAGTGATAATTCAACTCTGAAAGGAAATGGTTTGACTAGCTTTTGACTCACAGAGACCTACCTGCCTCTGCCTCCAGAGTACTGAGGTTAAAGGTGTACCACCACCGCCCAGTTTAATTCCTTTTCAAATTTTCTTTGTTAATTTACTTAAGTCAGTGGTAAGATCTTCAAAGTAAAATCTATTTTATGTGCTTGAATTCTTAGTACAGTTATTTTATGGATAACGGAGAGGGTTATAACTAAAAGGTCATAAATGCATATGCTTCAATAAACTACTATGCAAAGCAAAAAATTCGAGTACCTCAAAAGGTAAGGGAAGCATTTTTCCATGCTGCCTCCTCCACCACCTTCAATTATGCATGTCACATGGACAGTGCCAAGGAAGGAATGGGGTCCTTTAATATCTGCCAACATCTTGAAGCAATTCTTTGAAGTTTACAATTTAAATTTTGTTGCTATTAAAGTAGCTAATTAGTAGCATCATTATGAAGTACTTATATTGCCTATGTATGCTACTATTTCACACCTAATGAAAAACTGCCAGACTAAGGCATAAAGTAGTTTCTACAATTAAAAATGTCAACTTTCAGAATCTTATATAATACTTTTAGAACATTTCTGAACACAAGAAAATAAAGTACGTCTCTGTACTATAATAAAGGTTAGAAATAATTTTATGCCCTATTGTCACATCAAATTCAATTAACTCAAAACCAAGTAAGTTATATCTTGCCAAGTCTCCACACGGTGTTACAATCAATGCTTTAAAAACTCCATTCTCAAAACTATTAGAATTAAAAAAAAAGTTGATGATCAAGTAAAGTTTTTAAATTTCTTTCTTTCACTCAGGGCTAAAATAAATTTTAGGTTAGTGAGGATAGGGTACCACCAAGCATGACCCCTGGGATCCCTGCCAGTTTTCCTCTGACTACTGTATATGTGTGTTTGAATTCCTAGTAGTTTTTATGAATAAATGTACACATGTAAACACACACACACACTAAATGTAACTTAAACATTTTTTTTAAAATTACATTAAAGTGCATTTTAAGTTGATCTCTACAGAATCCATAATCTTAGGTAAGGTATGAATCATCAATTCATGCTGAACACATTTGCTTTGGGAAATCCTAAAATGCCTCTTTCATCATTATCAATCGTCAGATCACAACCAAAAAAAAAAAAATGGTTTCCTATGATATTCACACAGAAAATTTCCTCCTGTGTTTTTAAAATTATTCTGTTCCCGCCATATAATATAGATTATCCTGGGCCAGTTACTTAGCTGTTTTGACCCTCAATTTCCTTCTTAAAATGTGGTAATATGAAGGAGGAAAGAAGGGGGCTGGGGGGTGGTCTTCCCCAGGGAAGAGCACACCAACTGGTTGTCCAGTACCAAACAGTCCTGAAAACATACCTACAAGTAACATTATTATGAACTGAGAAGGTTCTATTTATGAATAAACACGAGCATACATTATATGCATGCAATAATAAAATTAAAAAGAGGACTTGAATTTGAAAGAGTGGGAGGAATATATGGGAAGGTTTGAAGGGAGGAGCAGGAATGGAAAAATTATTTATACATATATCTATACAAACACACACATATATACACATACTTTTTTTGATTTTTTGTTTGTTTTTTGAGACAGGATTTCTCTGTAGATTCTGAAGCCAGTCCTGGAACTAGCTCTGTAAACCAGGCTGGCTTCGACCTCATAGAGGTCCCACCTGTCTCTGCCTCCAGAGTGCTGGGGTTAAAGGCCTGTGCCATCACCACCTAGCAATCTCAAAAAAAATGTGGTGATAAGAGTATCTTGAGGTTCTGTTTAAGTTTAGAACTATTTTACATAAGATAGCTATCCTATGCTATTTATGTAAAATTAACTGTTAGGACAATCTGTTTCTCCTAACTCAACCCACACACTATCAAAGTTTTTCAAAAATAAATAAAACCTTAATTCAGCCAAGGTGAATTGTCTCTCCCTATTCTCAGCATTTGTACCTGAGAAACACTGTTTCTGAGACAGGGTATTATGTAGTTCTAGGCAGACCTTGAATTACTGTCTCCACCGCATCTAGTGCTAAGATTACAGAGATGCATGGCTGAGGAGAAAACTTTTCATCTCTCCCTCCCTCCAATCAGCAATGGATTTGAATCCAGCCTTCCAATTTCCTTTCTTACAAGTGTTCTATTTCATAAATCCACTGAATTAACTGTTGACTTTCAGAATACAACTATAAAACCACTGTCAAATATTTTCTAAGAAACTGTGTATCAAATTTCAAAATACATAACTTATGCAATGGAAAGAAAAAAAACTAAAAGGCACATTCAACAATGAGCTAGATGCTGCTTGATTCCTATTTACTGAAGTTCAGATACTTCTCTATCAAACAGAATAGTGGGAGAATAAGCCACTTATGATGTAAACTATACCAAATAAAAATCTTCATCTGTACCAGCAATCCCTCCTTTATCTCTGATAATAACGGAATTCCCAACAGTCACTTATGCAAAGCACAAACCCTCAAGTTTTGTCCCTTATCCACAGCAACTAAGTACAGGAGTATTCAACTAGAATCAAACTCTGAGGATGTCTACTTCAAAAGTCTCTTGAAATGCATTCCTGTATCTCCATCCTATTAATAAACACTTCATTCGTTCTCATTCAAGTCTCTGAAACAGCCTCTTTGACAACAACCTTTTCTTCTAAAATCTACTTCTACATGTGCAACACAAGTTTATTATAAATTAGAGCATGTTCCTCCTCATCTCAGCTGAAGAAATTTTTAAATTTCCAACAAAATGAACACAAATTCAAACAGCCTCAACAGTGTGTTAAGAGTTATAGCAAACAGAAAAGATGAAGTTAGCTACAGCTGACAGACGTTAGCTAAAAAATAAATTTAATACAATTGGCTAGAAAGAAATTATCATACTTTGCATTTTTTCTTATAAATTAAGGAATTTATAAAGCAACAGACTATATATGTTAATCTGTATTTAAAATATATTATAGCTTTAGTAAGTAGAGAAACAGTAATTTTTAAAAGAACCTAGGGAGATATATAAAGCTGAGTCTTAACAACAAAAAACCTTTGATTGGAAGTGGGAAGGGGAAATGAGATCTCTCTTTGTAGCCCAGGCTGGCTTCAAATCTCCTCCTGCAGACGGCTAAGTACTGCAGTTACAGGTGTATGATACCATGCCTGGCTTAAGGATTATATTTTATATTTTTGGGCCATATAACAATGTATCCTTTCAAAAGACACAGATTTACAAATAAGGTTATGAGATGAACACAAGCATTAGTTATTATACCAACTTTTCCAAGTTGCACTATAGCCACAAAAGCATTCAACTGAGTCGTTCAAAATCATCAGAAATGTAATCCAGCAAAGTAAAAAATAAATGCCATGCTGCCAGAGTCATCTATGTCAGTGATGTTAGTTCATTTAATATAGACTGCAGAAAAGTTTTTTGATGAAATATTTACACTTACAAATATATTTTCATTATCTTAGTAATTATACAGTAAACTGGTATTTTCTTACAATATTTATACACTCATCATTGGTAGTAATCAGTTCAGAAAATGTTGAGCATGGCTGTGTATATATATTGTATCCAGTTTGTGAGTACAGGCTAAAAGAGACACACAAGCATAAGGAGACTGCATGACCATCAGAGACTTTGAGGAGTAAAAATGCAGTTTGTACAATCATCTCACTTGTCCTGGCTTAAGTTTAAATATAGAACTCTGGTTCCAGCAACAGGAAAAATCACTTACATTGTAAGTAGATAATAATTTGGACTGTGCTATTTCACTGATTAAAAACAAAGGATAAACCATTTCTAAGGCAAATAAACTCATAAAGAATAAAAAAAATAAAACTCACGTTCAATTACCTTTTCTAACTTTTTGGCCTCAATATGTCGAAGTACTTGTTCTCGCCAGTCATGAGGAACTTTACTTTTTCCTGGAGGATCTAATAAAGAATGTTCAGAACCAACCCTTGCATTTGGTCTTTTTGAAGGACTAGTCCGTGAGTAATTGAAATCACTAACTGACATAGTTCTCTCTGGTATCTCATTAATAGAGGGGCGGGCACTCTGAGGCCTTGAAGTATTTGGGCCATCAATGCTGTATGCTCGTGCAGAAAGCGGTCTCTGTGATCCTGACATCACTGGCATTCTTCCCACTGAATGTAAGTCTCTGTATGACAAATAATCTCCTTCAGAAATTTGAGCACGCCTCGTGAGACCAGGATCACCAAGATTCATAGAAGCTGTTGAAGACACACTACTCTGTCGCTGAACTGCAGTCCGAGATCCTGCAGGAACTAGCCGGTCATTTGGGGAGACAGCCCACATTTCTCCATGTCTGGCTGGAGCAAGTCTCTGGTGTAAATGGTATGCAGTATTGGCTCTGACGTTGTTATGGTTTGAGAAATTCATATTGGCAGAATGCTTTGTGTAACTGTGATTTTCGGCACTCTCTGATCTAGGAAGGCGCTGAGGAGGAAAACTGACAGGATCTAGTTGTGAATTTTGTTTAGGGTGCCACAAGGTCTCTTTGACTGCACCACTGCCACTGTACTGGACATTATACTGCGGAGGACCATACAGTTGAGGCGTAGACTGTGGGCCAGTTACTATGGGACTTCTTATTATATTCGGATCTTCAGGGTTATGATTTGAATCAAACTTGAAAACCGCCTTTGTACCCGACATTAAATCGGAAGACGAGGAAGAAGCAGTGAAGACCTGCAGTGGCTGGTCATACAGCAGTGTAGCAGACTTGCTCCTGACTATGTTCTTCCCATCTACGGAGGATGCCATTTTAACTGCTGCACTTGGTGGCTGAGGATCATCATCACTAAGAATGTCATAGATCTTTAAGCCTCCAGTCTCCATGTTAGTTATACTATGAGACTTCATGACAGACCCGACTGGACCGCTTCTTTGAGGGGAGAGATCTTCAGTGCTTTTAGAAACACCCATGTCAGCAGAAGAACTAGAATTCTGGGATTCTATCCTACCAGAAGTCTGTGGGACTTCCTCAGAAAGACCATTTATCTTATTTATGGATTCCAAATTCGGATACTTATTTCCATTTTCTGTATGTTGAGCTTCACTTTTAGGATGAGCACTTAGAAAGCCTGTTCCAAGCACTATATCTTGTGCCTTTGGTCTTTCCGTGATTTCTGGCTGGCGCATATCATTTGTCACAAGTTTATTAAGATTCATGTTGATACGGTCCAACTGGTGAGATTCATCAGATATGGATTTTGAGTCATCTTTTTCAATCAGAACTAATCGTTCTTCAATATTCAAATCATACTCAGGCAACTTAAAATCCTTTTTATCATTAACTTTCAATTTTTCTTCTGGTGAATTGTTTAAAATATCTCCATTTTGTAAAAGGTTGTTAAAATTTTCATCTTCTTGCCTAAAATAAAAGAATTGTATGAGAAAGTAATACAGACAAGTTTTCTTGGTAACAGAGAGTCATTAATAACTATTTGATATGTAGATAACATATTAAAAGAATTGATGGAGCTTCAGATAAAGACTTTAATTATAATATACAAGTATCAAAATATCACTATAGGGGGCTGGAGAGATGCCTCAGTGGTTAAGTGCACTGACTGCTCTTCTAGAGGACCTGGGTTCTATTCACAGCATCCACATGGCAGCTCACAACTGTCTGAAGATCCAGTTGCAGGGGATCTGATACCTTCACACCAATGCACATAAAATAAAAAGTTAAATAATCACTATAACCTACTGATATGTATAAGCTTTATGTTTTTATATCAGTTAACATTAAAGTTAAATAAAAAATGTCAAGTAGTGGAGATTTTTATTAAGTGAGAGAAAAGTAAAACAGTTAAAAATCATCAATAATATCAAGATTAATGCTGTGGAATAATCCTTTTCTATACCATAAAGATTTGTCACTCAAATTGGTTTAATAAAAAGCTGACTGGCTGGTAGCCAAGCAGAAAATACAGGCAGGACAACCAAACTAAAGATGCTGGGATGAAGGGGAGTCAGAGAAGATGCCAGCAGATGCAGATGAAGCAGGATATGCAGAAAATGAGGTAACATAACAAGCCATGAGCCTCAAGACAGAGGATAGGTAAGAAATATGGGTTAATTTATAATGTAAGAGTTAGATAGTAACAAGCCTGAGCTATTGGCTGAGCATTTATAATTAGTATTAAATCTCTGTGTTAGTTATCTGGGAAGCAACTGCTGGGACACAGGAAAACTCCACCTACAGATCAATTTTAACCAACATGTTCAATCTAACTTGTTACAAAATAGATTACCAGGGCTAAGCCAAGAGCAAGAACAGAATGGTATTATCTTCTGTGTCATTTCACAAATGTGCCAAAACTTTAAATGCTTCAAGGTGGGAAAGCTACATTGAGAGTCAGACAGTAACTTGAGTGATTAAGTAAATGGCATAGGACTATTTTACAAGTAAATTCTGAAGCTTTACGTTAACGTCATTAATAAGTGGTTATTAAATCCAAATATATAAACAAGTTAAACTAAAATAAATAACCATATAAACACCTAAGTTCAAAAAGGGATCAAGAGAAACTATATAACCATTACTCTGTGATATAATGTATTTGGCGAATATTTCATGAATGTGTCATTCTAAAACTAGTCACTACACGAAAATCACAGTTCACTATTAAAAAAGTATGTAAAAGGTATTGCTTCACTCCTTGCTACCACCCTTACTTTGTTAGATATTTCCTACAATATTGAGGACAATATATAGCACCAAACAAGAGTATCTGAATGAACCTTTCAATGGCACCTCCCTAGTATGATCCACATTTCCATGGTGGCTGAATGAGAAATGTCTCACACAGGCTCATGTGTAGGGACACTTTGGGTCTCTAGTTGATGATGCTGTCTGGGGGAACTTTTAGAGCATGGGGCCTTGCTGAAAGAAGCACATTGCTAGGGACCAGCTTTAAGAGCCTCATTTCCAATTTGCTCTCTCTTTCTAGCTATGGTTGGAGATGTGATTGAGGTGTATAGGTGTTGCTTTTACTGGTTAATGAAAAAAGCTCCTTTGACTTATGGCAGGGTAGACTATAGCCAGGCTGGAAGAGATACAGAGAGTAGGTTGAGTCAAGGAGACACCTCATAGCTGTTGAAGGAGGAAGACGTTGCAATTGCAGGAACTTTTCCGGTAAGCCACAGATTTGTGGTTATACACAGATTAATAGAAATGGATTAATTTAAGATATAAGAGTCAGGTTGAAATACACCTAAGCTATTGGTCAACCAGTGTTGTAATTAATAGAGTTTCTGTGTGATTATTTGGGTTTGGTCAGCCAGGAACAAAGGAGCAATCTCTGTCTAAATGTGATCTTTCGGCTGCCTGCTGCCATGACTCTCCCACCATTAAAAACTCTCCTTTAGAAACCATAAACACAAATAAACTCTTTCTCCCATACATCATGTTTGGTCAAGAAAAAGAAGCTAAGACAGAAGTTGACACCAGGGAGTGGGTTGTTGCTGTAAAGAATCTGACCAGGTTATTTTTGGAGGATGTGGAGGACTGTTGAAGGTTGTACTAAAAATTAAGCAGAGTTTACAGGTCATTCTAGTAGAAACCTGGAGACAACAGCACTGAGAATACTGAAGATGGGAGAGGTCCTGTTCAGGAAGTTTGAGGGAAGCAAGAACTGTTTTAGCGACTGTGCTATAGGCCATTTGTTGATATGTTGGCAAAAAACTCGGCTGCCTTCTCTTTCCTAAGAACTTGCCTGATGCTAAAATAATAATAGCCAGCTGTAGCTATATACACCTTTTATTCCAGTACATGAAAGGCTGAGACAGGAGCATCTCTGTGAGTTCAAGGCTAGCCAGGGTTATGTGGTGAGACTCTGTCTAAAAACAAAACAAAAAGTAATGAACTAATTTCTTCGGAACATGAAATTTCAATACAGTATAATGAGAGTCTGGCATAGTTACTATCGATTACTCTTTATACAAGTCTATAATGAAAAACAGCGCTTGTAGTCTCTCATGGTGGCCGTGGGGACCTGGGCGCAGCGTGGTGGTGGCCGAGCCACATGACACCCCCCCCTCCCCAGGCTCTTCACTCTGATGCTGCACAGGTGCTGAGCCCGTCCAGGTCGGGACGATGGTGAAGTATTTCCTGGGCCAGAGAGTGCTCTTAAGTTCCTGGGACCAAGTGTTCGCTGCCTTCTGGCAACGGTACCCTAATCCCTATAGCAAACATGTCTTAACGGAAGACATAGTACACAAGGAGGTGAACCCTGACCAGAAGCTTCTGTCCCGGAGACTCCTGACCAAGACCAACAGGATACCACGTTGGGCAGCGTGACTTTTTCCTGCCAACGTTGCTCACTCAGTGTACATCCTGGAGGACTCTATTGTGGACCCACAGAATGAGACCGTGACCACCTTCACCTGGAACATCAACCACGCCCGGCTGATGGTGGTGGAGGAACGATGTGTTTACTGTGTGAACTCTGACAACAGTGGCTGAACCAAAATCCGTCGGGAAGCCTGGGTCTCCTCAAGCTTATTTGGTGTCTCTCGAGCTGTCCAGGAATTTGGCCTTGCCTGGTTCAAAAGCAAGGTGACCAAGATGATCAAGGGCTTTGAGTACATCTTGGCCAAGCTACAAGGGGAGGCCCCTTCCAGAACACTCGTTGAGACAGCCAAAGAGGTCAAAGGAAAAGCAAAGGAGACGGCACTGGCAGCTATAGAGAAGGCCAAGGACCTGGCCAACAAGGCCGCCACCAAGCATCAGCAGCTCATGTAGCTGCTCCCTTCCTCTCCCTTCTGTACTTGATTATTATATAATCACTGTACTTGATTATTAAACATGCACCTCCAGCCCTCTTTGCTGTCTGGGTGGTGGGTTCGGGTGGTGTCCTGGCCTGAATCTGCAGTACACCCCGGCTCAGCGTCTACTGAGCCCAGCCTCCTTTCACCCCATTGGGCAGAAAGGTGCAGTGACTTGCCCAGGGTCACAAGCAGTATGCAGGTGAAGCTGCGACACGACAGACTGTGCGCTCCATGAGGGCAGGGCTCCTTGTTTATTCTCTGATGTGTCCCAGGTACCCTGAACAATATTTAGCACATAACAGGCACTCAATAAACACATGAATTGAATCCCCCCCCCCAAAAGAGAAACAGCAAGTAGAACAAAAGAAATGAAAAATGTAGTTTGGAGAGAATAAAACACTAGAAAACTTAATACTACAGCCAATGCAAGTGCTAGAAAAGGGATATATTCTAGAGATATCACCATTAAGGACAGTGTGCTGCTCTGCACTAGAACAATGACAAGGGTGTCTTCAGGGAGAACTGCTTCAGTATACAAAAGATGCTACTAATGTAGGGAGAGGCATCAAGGGCCCACTTGAGCTGTCAGTTTAACTTGTCAATGACATACATGGGAAAATGTAAGAGTAAGGTGGATTCCTCCTATATGGCATTTCAGAGCCACTGAGGACAGGCAAAGTCCAACAAGGAGTTGTTTTTTTTTTTTTTTTTTTTGGTTGGAGTTGTTGTGAAAGGGCCATGAGAGGCCATTGCGTGGAACACTTAAAGCAAAGCCTGGGTTGCAGTACAAACTCCAAACTCTTACAGATACCAGAGTTATGAGACATCTGCCAAAAGCTGACTACAGAAAGATGTATACAAAGAGAGAGTTGTACGCACAGGTCACAAAGCTAGATAGGAGAACTTGACATTGGACATGGAGCTGTAGGATTTAGAGTTGGCTCTGCTGAGTTTTGGTTCAGTGTTCCCTCACTAGGTCCTCGTTCCTCCCTTTTAGAATGGTATTGTATATTCTGTGGCATAGCACGCTGGAAGTATCCTTTTTTTTTTTTTTAATTTTAAAGGTTGGGAGGTCACAGTTAAGAGACTGTGTTGAGTCTCAGAAGAGACTTCAGACTTTTGAATGGGTGGTGTATGAAGTTCTTCTGTATTTGTGTTGTTTCACTGGTGAATAAAGAAACTGCCTTGGCCTTTTGATAGGGTAGAAATCAGGTAGGCGGAGTAGACAGAATGGAATGCTGGGAGAGAGAAGGCAGGCAGAGAGAGAGCCGCCATGAAGCTGCCAGGTCAGACATGGTGAATCTTTCCCGGTAAGCCACAACCTTGTGGTGCTACACAGATTATTAGAAATGGATTGAATCAAGATATGAGTGTTAGCCAATAAGAGACTAGAGATAATAGGCCAGGCAGTAATTTAATTAATACAATTTCTGTGTGGTTATTTTGGGGGTTAAGCTAGCTGGGCACTGGGAATGCAGCCCACTTGCTCCCTACTACAAACAGTGTTAAGACTTAAAAACCATGAGAACTTTTAATACAGACTTAAATGCATCTTACCTTATGATATGGCCATGAGCCTATGGGAGACAGGGAATGGAACCTTGCTGGAGCAAGTACATCACTAGGAGTAGACTTGAGGATTTATAGTCTCACCCCACTTCCAGTTTGCCCTCTTTACACTTTCTTCATGTGATTAGAGGTATGATCTCTTAGCTTCCTACTCTAGCCACCTGTTGCCATTTCTTCCTCACCATTATAAACTCTCCTTTCCATAAGTTGCTTTGGTCATGGCATTGTTCATAGTAAGAGAAAGTAATTAACATGATTTATAAGGATAAAAATAACTCTTTCAATATGAATTTCTCTAAAGTGGCTGTTTATATATTCTAGCATCTAGAAATATTTATATAAATGTTTGTTCATTTTACCTAGAAATTAAGAATCTACTGTATTTTGTTGTTTCTTTCTCAACCAAAAAAGCTATTTTAAAACAGAACTGTGCTTGGCAGTGGTGGCACACACCTTTAATCCTAGCACTTGGGAGGCAGAGGCAGGTAGATCTCTGTGAGTTCCAGGACAGTCAGACTGTTACACAGAGAAACTTTGTCTAGAAAAATCAAAACCAAAACCAAAAAAATCAGAATTGTAAGTAACTAATAATCAACAAGTTTCAAAATGGAAAGAAATATATTGCCTAAGCAATTTGTATATTTCTGAAAATGCTTAAGTTTAGTCCTGTACTTATTATTTACTATTTCTATTTATTATATAAGTAAATAATATTATTAAAATGTTCACAAACCTTATTTTGGAGTTACTATCAGTAGGAATTTGTTTCAATGGAGAACAGAGTGAGTTGTCTTGACTACTGTCAGTATTAAGAGAAACTGAGTCAGACATCCGAGATGGAGAAGAACAATTGCTGTTATTCTGATTGCTATTGTGTGTGACTTCATCTGACAAAGAATCTGTATCCTTTGCATCATCTGAAACAACAACAAAATATTTAAGAGCAATAATAAATTCACTAAGAATTTATGGAAAGCTTTTGTATTGATTCCATGTACAAGGTGGTAAGTAGGTAAGATAATCAGAGGCATTTCTGAAAACTAAATCCTAAATATATACAAAAATTCAAGAACTTTAAAGTTGTGGTATAATTTTATAATGAAATCAAATTTAAAGATACTTAAGATTTGATTTAGCTTACTGATAAAATGATGGGTAGTTTTCAAATCCTACCAACTCATTTTGGTGAATGTTTTTTCATTTTAAGAACGCATATAGTAAAAACATACTTAATCATTCACAACCTTCCTACAGTTTATCTGGGTAAGAAGTTATTTCCTATGCACATGGAATTTTTTCAATTTATTTTTATAATAAATTTGAGCAATGTAATCAATACATAAACAAAATTAATGATTTTCAAAGGTCAGCCCCCTTATTTCTTACAAATGTTTAAAGACTTATTTTTTATATGCATGTTTATATATGTATGTGTATTTGGGTGAAATATCCACAGAGGTCAGAGGTATCACTTCCTCTGGAGTTGAGGTTACAAAGTGAGCCACCCATTGTGAGTGCTGGGAACCAACATGGGTCCTCTGTATTTCTCCAACTTCAAAGAACTGCTTATAAAGTGGTAATTTCTCAATATGTGATGTGCCTGTTTACCTAACAATGAAAAAACAAGCAAATAAGTCAGTATTTACATTATACTAAGACAGAAGTGTAAAAAGCAGTTTTGAAAACAGTCCATAAAAAAAAGCTCTTTTTGAAAAACTCAATTCTAGGCAAATCAAGGAACTAGTATAACCAGACATAGCTACAGAGCAGCATATGAATTAAAGGTATGTTTGTTGTTCTTACAAGCATGGCTCAAATGGTCTAGCAATCCCAACCTCAAGGTACTTGAGCCTTGGTTTCTTCATTTATAAAAATACCCTTAGATTGCCTATGAAGTTCTTTTTTATGGGGCGATTATGACACCCAACTATTTAGCACAGTAGTACCTAAGCAACTGGTAAATAAAGTACTCAAACAGTTTCTAAGTATCATTATAAACCACCATGGTAGTATCATTAGTGCGATGAAGGAAACAGTCTGGACAGATATTTGGTAAAGAAAATGCAAAGTTAATCAGGTACTAGTTGTAAGAGGTGTGTGTGACAAGATAGGTGTTTGCTACTACTTACTTCATTTCTAAGAGTTTATTATTTTCTTACATAAAAATTAGTTGACAAAAACTATGGAAGAGGGCTTAATACCATTCTTGAACAGATAAGAATAAAATAATGTGCGCATCTAGTATATATCAAGTACTAGGCTATGTATTTTATGCAAAACCTTTAACACGCCTCATTGCAATTCAAATTTTTCATGTATTTATGAATAAAATTAAGCATACAAGGATAATGTATTTAGAACATAAGCAACATAAATGGAATTATTATTTATAGTTATATCCCTCTAATGTCCATGACCTTACAAACAAAGTCTGTGTGGGGGTAGGGAGAACCCACTGATATCTTCCTGTAAAAATGGGAAATAACATTTTGGAACAGCAGTTTTTAAAATGTTTCAATAATTTGGCATTCAATAAAATTTACTCCCAAAGAATTAATATATCTTATTTAAGTAATTTCTAGTCTTAATGCTTTACCCTTCAACATCTAACCTTTTTTGTTATTACTAAGTGCTACAACTTTGGGCTGATTAATCGAGGTTTCAATTAACGGGGGCCGCATCTCTGCCATTTTCATTTCTTCATCAGAAGAAAGGTCTTCAGATTCCTAGTTTAAAAAAAAAACAGGGGGAAATATAAAAATTTAATTTTGGACTTTTTAAATGAGTAAATACACCAGAAAAACATCACAGGGAAGACAAAGTATATAACTAAGAACATGTATGAAACTGCTTTTTAATGGCAATAGTTAACAAAAATCTACATGACTTAACCTTTTCAAGTACAATAATAAAACTGTAGCAGTTATTAACAACATATTAAAATATTTACTGTATCATTTTGGAGCTATATTAATAGTTACTACGTGAGGTTACAGGTAAACAAAAATGACCGAAACACAGTCCTATCTTTGAAAGATTCAATTTATAGAAAGTCCCTCAACAGAGTCTCTCCCTAATTGTCAAGTCTAGTCTCTTCAGTATGCTTAGCTTCTAAGATACCTTCTAGGATAGACTGCTATCAATGTGAACTAAAAAATTCTCACTTTTTTTGAAAATGGGATTGTCCATGTTTATTACAACCAATATACCACAGTTGTTCCAGATTACCTACTACTGAATAGTGTCAGCAAAGAAAATGACTTGCCAACAACTATTAACAGAGAGTTTAATATCATATAGTATACATGAAAACAGAACTCTTGCTGGCTAATTCATTCCTAAGCAGAAAGATGAAACTAAAGCAAATTCTTTACAAAACTTGTTCCCCTGAAAAAGAAAAAAACAAACAGTACTAAGGACTTTTATTTCTTCATAAGTGCCATAATAAAGGTATGAATAGTGGAGATGGCTCAGCAAATAAGAGCACTTGTTGCTCCTGCAAAGGACAAAGGTTTTATTTTCCAGCACCCACACAGCAGCTCCAGTTTTTGGCACACAAAAATGCTGTCATTTTAATGAAATAGTTTGCTAATTTCTATTAATATCTTTAAAGATGTGTTTATTTTTATTGTGTATGTATGAGTGTTTTGCCTGTTGGTATGTCTGTGTACCATGTGTGTACAATACACTTGGAGGTCAGAAGAGGGTGTTGGAGCCTCTGGGACTGGAGTTGAGAGATAACCAAAACCACCATGGAGTCCCAGCTAGGCATGGTAGTTCACACTTATAGACCTAGCATGAAAGAGGCTAATATAGGAGGAATACCACAAGTTATACCAACATGGGCTGCTCAGTGAGCTCCAGACCATCTGGGGCCACAAACTGAGATGTAGTTTCAAAAAGATTAGAGTTCCATATACGTTTAGAAATCTCATCTACACCTGAGACATATATATTCAATAGAATATTATTTGGCAATAGGAATAAGATGCAGTACTGAGAGATATCACAAAATGAAATTCAAGACAATATGGTAAGTGAAAGAAAATATAAAAAACCACATATTAGTCCAGTGAGATGTCTCAGTGGGCATTTGGCAGCAGTAAACAAAAACACAAAACAAAACATATTAAGTGTATGATTTCGTTTATACAAAATACCAAGAACAGGCAAATCTATTCAGGCAAAGCAGGTTTAGCTGCCTAGAGCTGAGGGAAGCAGAGCCTGAAGAGGCACAAAACACATGAAATTTCTTTTTCTTTTTGTGGCTGTCAAAATATTCTGCAAGTAATTGTGGAATGGCTTTGCAACATTGTAAACTGTTTAAGCTGCTGAATTATATACTTTGAAGTGTTAAACTGTGTAGGTTTGAGATATCTCTCAATAAAGCCTTTAAAAAAGATCTATAGCTCTTACTTATTCAATATGAGAAATTATACATTCTTAGACACTGAACAAGAGTAACACATTCAATGACGAAAATTTACATAAGCTATATGATTGAGTATAGTCATAACAGCCATTTTATGTTGTTCTGTTTGCTTTCTTATACAGTGCTAGGGACAGACTCCACAGCTGTACACAAGCTAGAACATTGTTCTACTACTGATCGACATATTTAGCTTTTCATTTTGATACTACAGAAATAAAAGCAAGGTCTGGGGATGGAATAAGATAACATGGACCTGTTATGGACAATGAACTTGAGTTTGATACTCATTACCAAAAAAATAAATAAAAGCACTTGTAATTATTGATTTTATGTAACATATCATAATCTAATTTACCAACTAGTCATTTCTCACAAATACAAAATTTTAAGCTTAAAGTGATGAGTGGTATTTTAGCAGTGTAAAATTTTTTAAGGATTGCAATATTTTCTGAAATCATATTATTAGGCTTCCAATGTTAACATCATTGGAAATAGTAAATTGGAAACTCTGATTATGTCAGAATAAAGTCATACCTCAAAAACATCATCATGGTTACTATGCTTCAGGTTCCCAGACACTTTCATATTTGCAGTCACTGGTAAATTTCCAGGACTGGTCTCAGCTTCAGGTTCACTCATCTTCTGTACAGAATTTATATACTTTTCTCTTTCATCAGGTTTGTTTATCATTGTAGTACTTTCTGAAGTCTACATAAAAAATAAAGACCTCAGATTATATGCTTTATTTCTATTTTTTAAGTGTTATATAAAATTTAAGCAATCCATCAACCTCCAATTCTAAATTAGTACTAAAGAAACTGCGGCCAAACAGTGATGGCACATGTCTTTAATCCCTATAGTGTTATATTATCTGTGTTTTAATAAATTAAGTTTGCCTGAAGATCAAAGGGCAAGGTAACCAAACTAGTTAGCCATACAGGTCAAGGAGTATATACCTTTAATGACAGGACTTGGGAGACAGAGGCAAACTGATCTCTGTGAGTTCAAGGCCACCCTGGGCTGCACAAGACTGCACCTGTCTAAAAGAGAAACAAAGCTCACACAAAGAAGATTCCCAGTGTTTAGGATCACATGCCTTTAATCCAGCACTAGGGAAGGTGGAGACAAGAGCAATATGGCTGGGCAGAGAGAGAGGAATATAAAGGGGAGGAGACAGGAACTCAGTGGAGTGTGGAGTCTGAGGTTGGTGGAGAGCATTGCAGGATCACCCCTTTGTCTGAGAGTTGGTAGAGGTATGAGCTCTCCAGTGTTTGACTGATTTGCTTTTTTGATCTTCAGCTTGAACCCCAATATCTGTCTCTGGGTTTTATTATTCGTGCTACAAATTCCAGCACTCTGGAGGCAGAGGCAGGCAGATCTCTGTGATTTTGAGGTCAGCCTGGTCTACAGAGTGAGTTCCAGGATAACCAGGACTACACAAAGAAACCCTGTTTTGAAAAACCAAAAAAGACAGCAAAAACAACAACAACAAAAACCAAAAAACAAAAACTGAGGACATATAAATTAAGACTTGAAGATAAAATGTCCATTTGGAAGGCAGATGGCCCATAGATAGCCATGATTATATTAAAATATTATTTAACAAAAGTTACTTTTCCTCTAGAAGAATGGTGCCAAGTGAGCCAGTTCATAAATCATTTCGTCTGCTATGGAATGCAGTAACTGTAATGACATGACAAATCTTTGATTTAGGGGTGGGTAGCACTGAGAAAAGTTCTGAAGCATTCCAAGGAAACATCAATGTCTGCAATAACAACTGACTGAAAATTAGAATAAAGTGGATCAGGATCATCAAAGTAGGAGATAAGAGTATTTCCAGAATAACTCTCTGACAATCATTTTATCTTATTATTTGTTCAGGTAATGACTTTTTAAAGGCTATCTTGACACTATCCTGATAAACTAGACATTCTGTAGCCAGAGAACTAGAAGACAAGCAACTGGGTGATTCAAAGGTTTACTTTAGGCATCTAAGGACAAAACTATAGGTTAAGTAGTAAAAATTAAGATCATCGTATCAATTCTCTCAATTTTTAGGTAACTTCAAACACTTGACATCATTACTTGGAGTTGAGTTTCTAACCTTCACACCCATATCCTTATTTACAATTTGCTGATCTTCATGTTTCATATCTCTCCCAGATTCCTCATTAGGCTCTTCATCTTTTAATCTATGTACAATGGTTTGAACAGTCTTGACCATATTCTTAAGCTCATCTGGGTATGGTGTTGGATATCTCTTTAAGTTTCCCTCCTAGAAAATAAGAGAAACATGAAGTATTAGTATTTCTAACAATAATCTCAACTTAATATATAAGAATCCACCAGAACTTCTGGACATCTGGCTCATAGAATAGTGCAGACAGATGACAGATTCATAAAAATTCTGTTTTCTCTCTCTCTCTCTATATATATATATATAATATTTATATATAAATATTTCTATATATTATATTTATATATTTATATAGAAATATAAAATATATTTCTCTCTATATATTCATATATAAATAAATAAATTATATATATATATATATATTTCAAATTCAGTTGTTTTTTTTGTTTTTTCCTTTCTTTCTCCCAGTGCTGGGGATCAAACTCTGGGCCTTTACATGACAAGAACTCCACCAGTGAGTTATCTCTCCTCAAACTGTACCTTTTAATGGCAATTTTGTACTGTTCTCAAATTTTTTCATAGGTGAAATATTTTGGTTTAGTAAGTGCTTTGAGGGTATGCAATGAATCCAATAGCTGGAGCCACAAATAGCATCATACAGGTATACAGTACAAACTTCAGTCAGCACACCTGAAGTAATGGCTGACAGACTCACCCTGGGGGGTGCCTCTCTTTCATCTTTGTCTTCATCACATTCAAATGCCACTTGGGCCCGTTGTTTCCTCTGTTCTTCCCACAGTGCAGGATTAAAACTTTCATTATCTGATATGAACATAACTACAGGAAAGTAGAAGAAAAATTGCTATATTTTACAATAATCACAGAAACTATTACTTACTCATAATCTGCATTATAAAAACAAATCTGTGGCAGTTAAAACTGGTCCAGACTAAACAGTAACAAATTCCAGGATAAGAAACTGGAACTGGTTTTAAGATTTCCTTACCATAACCAATGCAGCTTTTGTTTCTCAGAAGCTGATCAGGCTTTTGTTATTAGGAGGATTCATGAAGTTGCTAATTTAAACACTACAGATACATAGCTTTTGTGTAGGACCCTAAAAACTTTAAGACAGTAAGGCTACCATATCTTCCAATTCTGGAATTCTTTTTAACATTAACAGTCCAATAAGCATGGAAAGAGTTAGTTCAATGGCAAAATAAGATATCTTGTTAAAAAAATAAACTGAATTACTTCGGTGACGATTATATCTTTGTATTAAGCATTATATGCAATATAGATTACATTAAGTAAATAAAATATGGTTTCCACACAAAAATGTAAGAAAAATTAAAATTTAATGTAAATGCAATCATTTTTACCCAATCAGATATAATGTTAAAACTTCAAAGACTTATATAAGTTTTCTGGAATGGCTTAAAATAATTAAGTTAATTAATTAAAATAATCAAGCTGGGTGTGGTACGTGCACCTTTAATCCCAGTACTTGGGAGGCAGAGGCAGGCAGATCTCTGGTCTACAAAATAAGTTCCAGGACAGCCAGGGCTGTTACACAGAGAAACTCAATCAACCAACCAAAAAAAAAAATCATTCAACAATTATGTAAAATGAGAAAAGATTGTTTTGAAAAATAAATTAATTTAATAAAAAGATACAAAAAACAATTATACAAAAGTTATACATATAAAATGAAGTCAAGATTTTTGCCCATAAAAAAAGGATTCAGAACAAAAGAAATTATGGAATGGGGGAGTGAAAGCAAATATATGCCAACACACACACCACCCACCCAAGCACTACCACCACCAAAAAGCAAAAAACTAACCCCGAAGAGCCTCAAGCACACAAGTATGGCCATCTTAAATACGTGTGCGAAGCAATATTAATACCAAAAATTCCAAATTATGACTTATATTAAACTCTTGTTTGGGTTTTCTTTTCCTTTGTGAATTACTTGTCCATACTAAAAATGGCATAAAATAAACAGGAACAATAGGAATGACATTGTGTGTGTATAGTTTTATTTCTTTTTATGTGTTCCTACATAGGGCCTCCAGTTCCCTATGTAGCTGAGGAAGACCTTGACTTTCTGATTCTCCCATCTCCACTCCCCAAGTGCTGAGATTACAGGCTGAGGGCTCAATGCATAGTTTCTTGTATGCTAGACAAGTATTCTACCACTGAGTTCCAATTTCAGACCACTGTGTGCTAGTTTTAAAACAGGATCTCATGATACAGCCTGTGCTGATCTTTCTAACTCTGAATCCCCTGTGTTGGTTTTCTGAGTTTTGAAATTATACATATGCTTCTATTTTCATGACTTAGTTCGGGATTTTTTATTTTAACTCTTTTGGTGAGTTGTTTAGTATTTACTTAACAGACTATTTCTGTTTGAACAAATGTGGAATATGGTTCAAATTGTTGAAATCTCCATGGTATCATTAAAAAGGTAAGATATGACTCCTAGGACAGAGAGAGCCGAGGAAACAAGCTCCACCTGGGGCAGAAGCCAGGAGTAAATCCAGCCCTGGGAGCCAACCCAGTCCTGGGACACTGATTGAGCCAACGACCCGACTCAGAGCCCGCGACCTCCACTGGAACCGGAGTGGGACTGAACCAGCTACCCAGGACAAGGAGAGAACGGGCTCTACCAGGAGCAGAATATAGGAGTCAACCCGGTCCCGGGACTCGAGTGGATCAGGACTGACCCAGCGACCAGATCCAGAGACAGTGATCTCCACCGAACAGGTACAAGGGAATAACCGCGGAGCGAGTCAGCCAGACACAGAGACTGCTGAGGGTCTGGATGTGAATCTGGGACCTTCAAGGGAGTGGATATAGGCCAACACCCCCGCGGGCCTGGGGGAGAGTGAGGCTGGGCCCTCCGGGGAATAAGCAGGAACCAGAGATCTCGACGGGGCCAGGCGCGAATCTGGGTCCCCAGAGAAAGTAGACTTGAGCCAGGTCCCCTGTGGGTTCGGGCATTGGTTTGAGATATCAAAGGGAAGAGACTGGGACCTGTAACCCTTGTGGGTCCCAGCTTGAGTCTGAGACCTCTGAGGAAGCAAGCAGGTCCCCTGCTGGTTCAGGCACACCCCAGTCTAGAACATCCCAGGCAGTAGACCGGAACCGGAAACCTTTCCAGGCCCAACTCCAACCCAGGGGCTTCTGCAGGAGGGAACCCAGCCTAGGGCTTACAGTTACAGGTCAAAGCTAGTAATTGCCCGGAGGCAAGGAACTCCACCTTGGGCGACAAATCCCACAGGAGTGGAATTGAACGAGACTCCTAGGACAGAGAGAGCCGAGGAAACAAGCTCCACCTGGGGCAGAAGCCAGGAGTAAATCCAGCCCTGGGAGCCAACCCAGTCCTGGGACACTGATTGAGCCAACGACCCGACTCAGAGCCCGCGACCTCCACTGGAACCGGAGTGGGACTGAACCAGCTACCCAGGACAAGGAGAGAATGGGCTCCACCAGGTGCAGAAGATAGGAATCAACCCGGTTCCCGGACTCGAGTGGATCAGGATTGACCCAGCGACCAGGTCCAGAACCAGCGATTTCCACCAGAACAGGTCTAACTCCAAGCCAGGGATATCTACAAGAGGAGATCCAGAGCAAGATTTACAGAAACAGATCAAAGCCAGCAGCCTAGACCAAAGTAGGCTTGAGACAGCAAACTCCAAGAGAGCAGATCAAAATATGGGAACACTGAGCTACCTCCAGGAACAGGAATAACCAACGAAGTAACTCGAACTGGGACACTGACTGTACCACTAGGAAAACCATCTTAGCTTTTGATCTACTGACACATAGGAAATTATTCAACAGAATCTTAGACACCACCATCCACACCTA
>PVIU01019735.1:0-35825 GCA_004026605.1 Ondatra zibethicus
GGGGCTGGAGGAAAACCTCTTGCTATTATTCTGCTAATGAACAAAACGATAAATGATGTGTAATGACATATTGTTCCACCCAAGATAGAAAACTGTTCAAACATCCTCAAAGAAGCTTTCTGTGGCAGTAGAGTCTAATGCCACAGAGAGCACAGCTGCACAGTGTGCAGAGAGACAGCTCTGGAGTGCTCAGCTCTGGAGTGCTCAGCTCTGGAGTGCTCAGCTCTGGAGTGCTCAGCTCTGGGCAGGGCACCTTTCTCAGCCTGCTCTCCAGACTCAGGGTTAGAAGAAGATCAGGTGAAAGGATTTAGAAGCAGAAGCAGTAGACGACTCTTCAAAAACAGCATCTTTCAGACATAGCATGACTGATCCACATATGAATTCTCAGAGGCTGTGACAGATTGCACAAGGACTACATAGGCTCAAACCAGACAAAATCCCAGCACTGAGAAGGAAACCTGCATGACACAAAGTCTCACCTCTAACCAAGAAGATATTTGCAACTGATATTTTCTGGGAAAGGCAAAATCAGTTTATATATCTGCACTCCAGAGCAGGCCCCATGCCCAGGAGTTGTGGAACAACACAAAGCAAACTCTATGGCTTGTTTGTTGTTTGTCTGAGAGCTATTGTTTCATTTTTTTATGTTTTAATATTTTTTCTTACGAATTTTCTTTTTCTTTTGGTTTGTATAACTGTTTTGGTTTGTATTTTGTTGTTTTTCCTGGTAATTTTTTGGGAAAGGAATAGAGCATGAAGTTCGGTAGCTAAGAAGATGGCAAGGATTGGGAACAGTAGGAGGAAGGAAGAATATAGTCAAAAAATGTATGAAAAATTAAATTAAAAAACTTTAAATAACATTGACAGGGAGAGGAGTGCAGAGCATACAAGGATAAAAGAGACATTTAATCACCTCGTAAGATAGGACTCCTGAACACAGCTGATAACATGCATGTTTAGGTTTCAGTGAAAACCATGTGCAATTATTGCAAATTAGGATTAGATGTCACACAGTGTTTCAAGTAGCTGCCATGTGATTTATAAATTGAAGATTGAAAAGCTTTTTCTCTCCTTAATAGAAGAAGTGGAGACAGGAGAATCACCAAAGACTTGTAACTATCTAGCCTGGCACATGCAGTACCGGACAAGACAGGTCCGGTGCCCCATCACACATACACACCACACACACACACACAACACACAACACACACACAACACACACACACACACCACCACACATCACACACACACACACACACACACACACACGGGATTGTGTTGTTGAATGGTGAAGAGTAATTTTAGTCTGTAGATATATAGATTATAGATATAATACTAGATAATTCTCCAAGTTTGCTTTAATTAATTAGGTTAGCATAGAAAGTAATGGGTTTCTTTGTGTATCTTCATACTTGTATACTTCATACCTGTATACTTTGTTCTCATTTATTTCCCTTCCCCGTGCCCTCCTCTGTGATGCCAGAAAAATCTTACAACTGTTACTAAAGTTACCCAAAGATGAACAAAACAGCACCTTGAACTGGCCCAGTGTTTCTCTCCAGGGTGAGGGTGGCAGACTAAGGGCCGCTGATTTCACTACTTGTCAGGTCAAACTATTTAATAGTATTACTTCATATAAAATGTTCCATAACATCTGTATATATAAAAGTGCATGATTTACACCAAAATCATTACATGCCAATATTTAAGGAGTTTGGTAGGAAATCAAAATGTCAGCAAATCTAGCCAGCTAGAATAAAATTTTTTTGTTTTCTTTACTGGGAACGGTTTCTACTCAACTGTTGCCAAAAATTTAGTTTAAATAAATATATAGTATATTCTATATGTTCTAGAATAAATTACTCTTAATGCTGCAATAATCCAGTGGCCAATGGCCCAGAAACTTCCTGCCCAGACTCTTAATGATATGATTCATCCTAACATCCAAGAGAATTTGGAAGGGGGAAGCTTAGGAACTTTATTCAAAGTAGACTGAAGACATAAATTCAGAGGAGTCTGTAGAAAGTAAACTTTTGCCCCCACCTTTCCCAAAGCTGGGAAAGGAACTGACCCTAGTGGATGGTGTGACCCTAGTGGATGGTGTGACTCTAGTGGATGGTGTGACTCTAGTGGATGGTGTGACTCTAGTGGATGGTGTGACCCTAGTGGATGGTGTGACTCTAGTGGATGGTATGACCCTAGTGGATGGTGTGACCCTAGTGGATGGCGGCTCAGCTATCTACCATTGAGCTATGAAATTCTAGAAATGGTGACAGAGACTTAAGATAACTTCCAAAAGAAAGTGAAGTTTGAGGCCCTCTCTGTCCCTCCTTCTCTCCCTCTTTTCTCTCTCTCTCTTTCTCTCTCTCTCTCTCTCTCTCTCTCTCTCTCTCTCTCTCTGTGTGTGTGTGTGTGTGTGTGTGTCTCTCTCTCTCCATTTGGAGGATATTGAAGGCTGATATTTGGGGGAAATTTTTTCATTTATTTTATTTTTAACCTTATGAATTGCCTCATGACAAACAATACTAAGTTCATTGAACTTAAGTGAATGCTTAAGAAATGCCTAGACTCCTTGGATGTTCTAGTGTCCTCACCTATGCATTCCAGAAAAAAAAAAAAAAACGTTCTCACAGAAACATAAAAGTGCTCTATAAGTTGAAAAAAGGTCATATGTATGAGTTAGAGACATGAAGAGCAGGGGATTTGGCAACTTGGAAGTGGAACTTCTTTTACAAATTTGAATTTTTCTCCATAGTGACTACTAACTGCAGAAAAATAAGACTTAGAAAAGCATCCAAAGACAAAAAGAAAATAAAGTTTCCTAGATTACAATCACCATTACCAACATAGACATGCAATGATGAACATGAGGAGGAAGGAGTGAATGCCAGGCTATGGACATAGACATACAATGATGAACATGAGGAGGAAGGAGTGAACACCAGGCTGTGGACATAGACATACAATGATGAACATGAGGAGGAAGGAGTGAACGCCAGGCTGTGGACATAGACATACAATGATGAACATGAGGAGGAAGGAGTGAATGCCAGGCTGTGGACATAGACATACAATGATGAACATGAGGAGGAAGGAGTGAATGCCAGGCTGTGGACAGGCTTTGCCACATGAACGCTGGAAGAGAGGTCCTCAATGCTCATCAGTCTCCAAGCGGAAGTTGATGCTGTCGTCAATAGGATCAGAAGTGAGGCCAGCTGCTGGCCCACAGGGAAAAGACAAATGCAGCTGTAAGTATTCATCTGAGGTTTCAGAAGATGGTACTGCTAGCAACACTCCTACAGTGACTATATTTAGACTGGTCGTTGAAATGTATTTTCCCCAATTTTTATTGTGGTAAATGAATATAATATAAAATGTTATCATCTTAAGCATTCATAGTTTTTATAAATTTTTAGTTGGCATGCAAACAGTGAATTTCATTATGATATTATTACGCATGTTTAGCATAATTTACTCATATTTGACTGCCCCACAATCCCCTTCCTTTCAAATAGCTGCCCTTCTGCCTTCATGTCATATTTTTTATTTGAACTATTTCTGAGGCCCTGTTTTCTTTCTTTTTTTATTCTTCAGGAAAGTCATTCTGACAGGGATGAGATGTAACAGGTTGAATTTACATTTTCTTTTAGTGAAGGATATTGAATATTTCATATACTTATTACAAATGGTCATTTGTAATTCTTATTTTTGAGAACTGTCTAATTCATTGACATTTTATTGATTGGATGATGTTTTTCTTGTGTTTTGTTTTTAGTTCTTTTCATATCTAGATATTAATCTCTCATCAGATGAATAGTTGGCAAGCTTTTTCCTCCTTGGTATCAGTCCCTTCATTGTGCTGATGACATTTTTGCTGTGCAAAAGCTTTTGAACTTCATGATGTCCTATTTTTCAGTTCTTTATTTCTTGAACTGTTGGATTCCTTTTTAGAATGCTACTCTATGATGCTATCATGAGGTGTTTCCCATGATTCTGACAGCAGCTCCAAAGCTGCATGTCTTGAATTGAGACTTTTGATCAGTTTGGGCTGGTTTCTATGTGGGCTGAGAAGCAGGGTCTATTTCTGATCTCCTACCTGTGCAGATTCAGTTTTTTTTTTTTCAAACAGTTTTATCTGCTTTTGGTTAAGTTCACTGATTCAGAACACAGACAGAGTTGGACTCCCAAATGTATCCCTTATGGCCTTAAACAATTTTTTAAAATTGGGCTTTGTTTTTTTTCTTATTTTTCTTTCTTTCTTTCTTTCTTTCTTTCTTTCTTTCTTTCTTTCTCTCTCTTTCTTTAAACTTTTTTCCAAATTCCAACTCCCTCCTCTCCTCCCGCTCCCCTCCCTCTCCCTCCATAGACCCTCCCACCCCACCCCCTCCAATCCTAAGAGAGGGCCATGCACCCAGCCCTGTGCAAAGTCCCAGGCCCTCCCTACTACATCTATGTTGAGCAAGGTTTACATCCATAGGGAATAGGCTCCCAAGAAGCCAGTACGTGCAGTAGAGACACATCCCAGTGTCACTGTCAGTGGTCCCTCAGTCTGCCCCAACTATCAACCCTCTTCAAAGGGGCTTGGTTGTTCCCATGCTTGTTCACTCCCAGTCCAGTTGGAGTTGGTGAGCTACCATTAGCTCAACTAAATTGTCTCAGTGGATGAACTCCTCGTGGTCTTGAATTCCTTGCTTTTACTCTCACTCTTTCCACTCTTCAACTGGATCTTGGGAGCTCAGTCCAGTGCTCTGATTTGGCTCATTGCCTCTGTTCCCATCTGTTGTTGGATGAAGGTTCTATGGTGATGTTTAAGATAATCATTAGTCTGACTACAGGCTAAGGCCAGTTCAGACACCCTCTCCTCTATTGCTTAGAGTCTCAGCTGGGGTCATCCCTGTGGGTTCTTGAGCATTTTTCTAGAGCCGGGATTCTTGCTAACTCCATAATGGCTTCCTCAATCAAGGTATCTCTTTCTTTGCTCTCATATCTGTCTTTCCTCCATCTCGACTATCCCGATCCTTCACGTTCTCCTCAACCCCTCCTTCTCCCCTTCTTTCTACTCCCCACCCCCCTGCTCTCAAACTTTTGTCTGATTCTAATTTCCAGGAGGCTCTATATATGGTTTGCTTTGGGTTCACCTTATTACTTAGTTTCTCTAGGATCATAAACTATAGGCTCAATGGCCTTTGTTTATGGCTAGAGTCCACTAATGAGTGAATACATACCATATTCGTTTATTTGGGTCTGGGTTACCTCACTCAGGATAGTGTTTTCTAATTCCATCCATTTGCACCCAAAATTCAAGATGTCATTGTTTTTTGCCACTAACTAGTACTCTAATGTGTAGATGTGCCACACTTTCTTTATCCATTCTTCAGCTGGGGGGCATCTAGGTTGTTTCCATGTTCTGGCTATTACAATAATGCTGCTATGAACATAGTTGAACAAATGCTTTTGTAGTATGATTGAACATCTTTTGGGTATATTCTCAAGAGTGGTATTGCTGGATCCTGAGGTAGGTTGATTCCCAATTTCCTGAGAAACCGCCACACTGATTTCCAAAGTGGTTGCACAAGTTTGCATTCCCACCAGCAATGGATGAGTGTTCCCCTTGCTCCACATCCTCTCCAGCATAAGTTATCATTGGTGTCTTTGATCTTAGCCATTCTGACAGGAGTAAGATGGTATCTCAGAGTTGTTTTGATTTGCATTTCCCTAATAGCTAAGGAAGTTGAACATGTCCTTAAGTATCTTTTGGCCATTTGAAATTCTTCTGTTGAGAATTCTCTGTTTATCTCAGTACACCACTTTTTAATTGGGTTGTTTTTATTTAATGTTTAATTTCTTTAATTCTTTATATATTTTGGAGAGCAGTCCTTTGTCTGATATGGGGTTGTTGAAGATTTTTTCCCATTCAGTAGACTGCCTTTTTGTCTTAATGACTGTGTCCTTTGCTTTACAGAAGCTTCTCAGTTTCAGTAGGTTCCATTTATTTATTGTTGCTCTTATTGTCTGTGCTACTGGGTCTATATTTAGGAAGTGGTCTCCTGTACCCATGCATTGAAGGTTATTTCCCACTTTCTCCTCTATCAGGTTCAGTGTGGTAGGATTTATATTGAGGTCTTTAATCCATTTGGACTTGAGTTTTGTGCAGGGTGATAGATATGGATCTATTTTCATTCTTCTACAGGTTGACATCCAGTTATGCCAGCACCATTTGTTCAAGATGCTTCCTTTTTTCCATTGTATCTTTTTTGCTTCTTTGTCAAAAATCAGGTGTTCACAGGTGTGTGGATTAATATCCAGGTCTTCAATTTGATTCCATTGGCCAACATCTCTGTCTTTATGCCAAAACCAAGCTATTTTCATTACTGTAGCTCTGTAATAGAGTCAGGGATGATAATGCCTCTGGCAATTCCTTTATTGTACAGAATTGTTTTGGCTATCCTGGGTTTTTGGTTTTTCCATATGAAGTTGATTATTGTTCTTTCAAGGTCTGTGAATAATTGTGTGGGATTTTGATGGGGATTGCATTGAATCTATAGATTGCCTTCGGTAAGATTGCCATTTTTATTATGTTGATCCTTTCTATCCAAGATCTTCTTCAATTTCTTTCTTCAGAGACTTAAAGTTCTTATCAAATAGGTCTTTCACATTCTTTGTTAGTGTTACCCCCAGATATTTTATGTGATTTGTAGCTATTGTGAAAAGTGATGTTTCTCTGATTTCCCTGTCAGCTTCTTTATCAGACGTGTACAGGAGGGATACTGATTTTTTTTTTGAGTTGATCTTGTATCCTGCCACTTCACTGAAGGTATTTGTCAGTTGTAGGAGTTCTCTGGGAGAGTTTTGGGGTCACTTATGTACACTATCATATCATCAGCAAATAACGAAAGTTTAACTTCTTGCTTTCCAATTTGAATCCCCTTGATCTCCTTATGCTGTCTTATTGCTATTGCTAAGACTTCAAGAACTATGTTGAAGAGATATGGAGAGAGTGGACAGCCTTGTCTTGCTACTGATTTTAGTGGAATCACTTTGAGTTTCTCTCCATTTAATTTGATATTAGCTGTCGGCTTCCTGTATATTGCTTTTATTATATTTAGATATGATCCTTGTATCCCTAATCTCTCCAAGACCTTTATCATAAAGGGGTGTTGAATTTTGTCAAATGCTTTTTCTGCATCTAATGAAATGATCATATGGTTTTTTTCAGTTTATTTATATGATGGACTACATTGATAGATATTTTTATATGTTGAACCAGCCCTGCATCTCTGGGATGAAGCTTACTTGGTCATGGTGGATGATTTTTTTTGACGTGTTCTTGGATTGAGTTTTCCAGAATTTTATTAAGAATTTTTGCATCCATGTTCATGAGTGAGGTTGGTCTGTAATTCTCTTTCTTGGTTGAGGCTTTGTGCGGTTTTGGTATCAGGGTAACTGTAGCTTCATAAAAAGAGTTTGGCAGTGAGCCTTCTGTTTCTATTATGTGGAACACTTTGGGGAGTAAATGTACCACATTTTCTTTATCCATTCTTCAGTTGAGGGGAGTCTAGGCTGTTTCCAGGTTCTGGCTATTATAAATAATGCTGTTATAAACATAGCTGAGCAGATGTCCTTGTAGTATTATTGAGCATCCTTTGGGTATAAGCCCAAGAGTGGTATTGATGGGTCTTGAGGTAGGTTGTTTCGTAATTGTCTGATAAATTGCCATACTGATATCCAAAGCAGCAGTATCAGCTTGAACTCCCACCAGCAATGGAGGAGTGGTCTGCTTAATCCCTCTCCAGCATAAGCTATTATTTGTGTTTTTGATCCTAGCCATTCTGATGGGTATAACATGGTATCTCAGAGTTGTTTTGATTTGCATTTTCCTGATGGGTAAGGATGTTGAACAGTTCCTTAAATGTCTTTCTGCCACTTGAGATTCTTCTGTTGAGAGTTCTCTGTTTAGATCTGTTGCCCATTTATTAATTGGATTGTTTGGTATTTTGATTTTTAGTTTCTTGAGTTCTTTATATATTTTGGGGATCAGCCCTCAGTCAGATCCTCAGTGAAGATATTTTCCCATTCAGAAGGCTGCCTTTTTGTCTTATTAACTCTTTTTTGCCTTACAGAAGCTTTTCAGTTTAAGAAGGTCTAGTTTATTTATTGTTGCTCTTAGTGTTTGTGCTACTGGAGTTATGTTTAGGAAATGGTCTCCTGTGCCCATGCATTCAAGGCTACTTCCCACTTTCTCTTCTATGAGGCTTAATGTGCCTGAATTCATATTGAGGTCTTTGATCCATTTGCACTTGAGTTTTGTGCATGGGCATAGATATAGATCTATTTGCACTTTTTTACATGTTGACAATCAGTTATGCCAGCACCATTTGTTGAAGATGCTTCCTTTTTCCATATAATTTTAGTTTCTTTGTCAAAAATAAGGTGTTCATAGGTGTGTGGATTAGCATCTGAGTCTTCGATTCGATTGCATTTTGCATTGGTCCTACTGTTTGTTTTTATTCCAATATCAAGCTGGTTTAATTACTATAGCTCAATAATAGAGCTTGATGCTGGGAATAGAGATGCTTCCGGAATTACTTTATTACATAGGATTATTTCGGCTATTCTGGGTTTTTGTTTTTCCATATTAAATTGAGAATTGTATTGGTATTTTTATGGTGATTCCATTTACTCTGTAGAGTGCTTTTACTAGAATTGCCATTTTTGTTATGTTGATCCTACCTACCCAAGAACATGGGAAATCTTTCCGTTTTCTGATCTCTTCTCCAATTTCTTTCCTCAAAGTCTTAAAATTCTTGTAGTACAGGTCTTTCACTTGTTTGGTTAGAGTTACCCCCAAGATATTTTATGCTATTTGTGGTTATTGTTAAGGGTGTTTCTCAGCCCATTTATCACTTGTATATAGATAGGAGGACTACTTATTTTTTTTTTGAGTTGATCTTGTATCCTGCCACATTACTGAAGGTGTTTATTAGCTGTAGGAGTTCCCTGATAGAATTTTGGGGTCATTTATGTATGCTATCGTATCATCTGCAAATAGCAAAAGTTTGACTTCTTCCTTTCCAATTTGTGTCTTCTTGATCTCCTTTTGTTGTCTTATTGCTCTAGCTAGAACTTGTAGTACTATGTTGCATAGATATGGAGAGAGTGAATAGCCTCGTTTTGTTCCTAATTTTAGTGGAATGACTTTGAATTTCTCTCCATTTAATTTGATTTCGGCTGTTGACTTGCTGTATATTACTTTTAATATGTTTAGATACATTCCTTGTATCACTGATTTCTCCAAGACCTTTATCATGAAGGGGTGTCAGATTTTGTTGAATGCCTTTTCAGCATCTAATGAAATGATCACATTTTTTCTTTCAATTTATTTATATGGTGAATTGTATTGATAGATATTCGTATAATGAACCATCCCTGCATCTCTGGGATGAAGTCAATTTGATCATGGGGGATGATTTTTTGATGTGTTCTTGGATTCAGTTTGCCATTTTTTTTTTACTGAGTATTTTTGCATCAATGTTTATGAGGGAGATCAGTCTGTAATTCTCCTTATTAGTTGAGACTTCCTGTGGTTTGGGTATCAGGTTAACTGTACACTCATCACTCATAAAAAGAGTTTGGCAGTGTTCTGTCTGTTTCTAGTATGTGAAACAATTTGAAGAGTATAGGTATTAGCTCTTCTTTAAAGTTCTGGTAGAATTCTGTAAACTGGCTTTTTTTTTTGGTTGCGAGACTTTGGGTGACTGTTTCTATTTCCTTAGGGGTTATAAGTCTATTTAAATTGTTCATCTGGTCTTGATTTAATTTTGGTATGTGGTACCTATCCAGAAAATTGTCCATTTCTTTTACATTTTCCAATGTTGTGGAGTACAGGTTTTTGAATAATGACTTAATGGTTCTCTGGGTTTCCTCGATATCTGTTGTTATGTCCCCCTTTTTATTTCTGATTTTGTTCATTTGGATATTCTCTCTCTTCCTTTTGATTAGTTTGGATAAGGGTTTGTCTATCTTACTGATTTTCTCAAAGAACCAACTCTTTGCTTGTTTGATTCTTTGAATTATTTTCCTTGTTTCTATTTTATTGATTTCATCCATCAATTTGATTATGTCCTGTCTAGAACTTTTTGTTCTAGAGTTTTCAGGTGTGCTGTTAAGTCACTAGTGTGAGATTTCTCCAATTTCTTTAGTAGTAGTGCTATGAACTTTCCTCTTAGCACTGCTTTCATAGTGTCCCATAGGTTAGTGTATGTTGTGCATTCATTTTCATTGAATTCTAGGAAGTCTTTAATTTCTTCCTACATTTCTTCCTTGGTCCAGGGGTAATTCAACTGAGCACTGTTTAATTTCTATGAGTTTGTAGGTTTCCTGAAATTTGTGTTGTTGCTGAATTCTAACTTTAAGCTGTGGTGATCCAATAAGATACAAGGGGTTGTTCCTTTTTTGCGGGGGTATCTGTTGAGGTTTTGCTCTGTTACCAAGTGTGTGGTTGATTTTGGACAAGGTTCTATGAGGTGCTGAGAAGAAGGTATATTCTTTTGTGTTTGGGTGAAGTGTTCTATAGCTGCTGTCTGTTAAGTCCATTTGAGTCATGACATCTGTTAATTCTCTTATTTCTCTGTCAAGTTTCTTTCTGATTGACCTGTCCATTGGTGAGAGTGGGGTGTTGAAGTCTCCTATTATTGGTGTGTGGGGTTTAATGTGTTGTTTAAACTTTCATAATGTTTCTTTTACAAATATGTGTGCTCGTGCCTTTTGGGGCAAAGATGTTCAGGATTGAAACTTCATCTTGATTAATTTTTTTTCCTGTGATGAGTATGAAGTGTCCTTCTTCATCTCTTCTGATTGATTTTAGTTTGAAGTCTATTCTGTTAGATATTAGGATAGCTACACCAGCTTGCTTCTTAGGTCCATTTGATTGGAAAATGTTTTCCCAACCCTTTACTCTTAGGTAGTATCTGTCTTTGAGGTTGAGATGTTTCTTGTATGCAGCAAAAGAATGGATACTGCTTTTGTATCCAGTCTGCTAGCCTGTGTCTTTCTGTAAATAAACCGAGTCCACTGAAATTAAGAGATATTAATGACCAGTGATTGTTAATTCCTGTTCTTTTCAGTGGTAGTATTTGTGTGTTTCCCTTCATTGGGGTTTGCTGGTATGAGGTTATCTGTTGCCTGTGTTTTCATGGGTTAAACTAACTTCCTTGGTTTGTAGTTTTCCTTCTAATACTTTCTATAGGGCTAGATTTGTAGTTAGGTGTCATTTAAATCTGGTTTTGTACTAGAATATCTTGTTTTGGCTGCCTATGGTGATTGAAAGTTTGCTAGATATAGTAGTCTGTACTGGCATCCGTGGTCTCTTAGTGTCTGCAGCACATCTGTCCAGGACCTTCTCGCTTTCAGAGTTTCCATTGAGAAGTCAGGTGTAATTCTGATGGGTCTGCCTTCATATGTGACTTGGCATTTTTCCTTTGCAGCTCTTAATATTCTTTCTTTATTCTGTGTGTTTTGATTATTATATGGCAAGGGGCCTTTTTTTCTTTCTTTCTTTCTTTTTGGTCTAGTCTATTCAATGTTATGTTAACTTCATAGGTATATCCTTCTTTAGGTTGGGAACATTTTCATTTATGATTTTGTTGAATATATTTTCTATGATTTGAAATAGACTTCTTCTCCTTCTTCTATCCCTTTTATTCTTAGGTTTGGTCTTTTCATGATGTCCCATATTTCCTGGATGTATTGTGTTAACAATTTGTTGGATTTAACATTTTCTTTGATTGATGAATCTATTTCATCTATCGTATCTTCAATGCCTGAGATTCTCTCTTCCATCTCTTGTAATGTGATGGTTATGCTTGAATCTGTAGTTCCTGTTTGTTTACTCATATTTTCCCATTCCAGATTTCCCTCAGTTTGTGCTTTCTTTATTGCCTCTCTTCAAGCTGATCACTCACTGCACTCTGTGCAGTTGCAGTCTATGTCTCAGCGATCCTCTGAGGTTGGGAGGGGTTGGAAGGTTTGGGGAGGAGTAGAATCTGATGGATGGTGGGGGAGGCTGTTGGAGCAGCCTCTCTGCAGGTAGCTTGCCTGCTGGCCTGCTAGTGAGGCTGAGCCAGGGGGAGAGGAGCTAGGAGTTTGCCCTGGGACCTAGGAACTAGAGACTGGGCTGTCCAGTTGTGGAGCTCATCACTCACCTCTTGGTCTGCAATATGCAGTCACATCTGTGCCTCAGAGAGCAGCTGAGGTTGCAGGGGATGGCTGGGTTTGGGGGCAGAGTGGGACTTCTAGATTACAGAGTCCTATCAATGGGATGGGGGAAGTTGGAGCAGCCACCCTGTCGGTGGCGTGACTGCTGGCCATTTAATGAAGCTGAGGCAGGTGGGGGAGGGGCCCAGGGTTTTGCCCCAGGGCCTAGGTACTAAAGACTGAGTTGTCCAGCTGGGGAGCTGGTCACTCCCCATATTCGTAATACCTGTCTTTATATTCACAGATAAGCGCAACTCTCACCCTTCATCAAAGAACCTTCTTTTTGAAGCAGAGACTGCTATAGGCGCCACAACTACTCAAATTGCAAAGAATAAGTGACCATGGAATGCCCATCTCCTAATTAATACATATACAAATACTCCCATATCTAAGGCTCAGAGACAATCAGAAAAGATGGCGTGCTAAGATTATAAGAGCCAAAGGACTAGGAAACTTGCTGTGATATATTGTCCTCTAGATATTGAAGGAAAATCTCAACATGGTTTCCTAAATAAGACAGGCAAATGGAGGAAAGTTTACAAGGTTCCTCCCCAGGTGAAGATCTTCTGCTAAGAGAAGACTAATTAGTTTTCTCCAGGATCCAGCCCTTTTATAGGTTATCCAATTGCAACTGGTCAGGCCAAAACACATGCACATATAACCAGAAGTAAATGGACACACACAATTATATATCATTATATATTTAATTATAAACTATACATATTTATTAATTATATATATTTAATTAAAGAAGAACAGTCTTGAACTTAAGAGAAAGTCTGGGAGACATGAACAGAATTGGAGAAAGGAAGAAGTGGAAATTATGTAAATACAGTACTCATGCATAAAAATTCTCAAAAGCCTTTTTAATTAAATCAAAAAGATGTAGTTGTGTGGGTTTATTTCTAGGTTCTTTAATCTAGTCCATTGGTCTGTTTTTATGTCAACCATGCTGCTTTTGTGCCAATAGCTTTGTAATGTAGCCTGAAATCAGGTACTGTGATACCTTCAATATTGTTTGTTAAAGGCTTTTCTGAATCTATTGAGTAGATAAGTCCATCTATACAATGTATTGCACTTATTGATTTATGCCTATTGAATCATCCTTGTATCCCTAGAATGAAGCTAACTTAATCATAGTTCCTGGTCTTTTCCATATGTTGCTGATTTTCATTTGCAAATATTTTATTAAGACGTTTTAGTGCCTTTGTTCAAGAAATTGGCCTAAAGTTTTCTTTTGGATATTTTTCTCTAGTTTTGATGGTAAAACAAAGTTAGCTTCATAGAATTATCTTGGTAGAGTTGCATCTCTTTATTTTATGCAATAGTTCAAGGAGCATTGGTTGCTTACTCTTTGTTAAGTCTGGTAGAATTTAACAGTTAATCTATCTAGTCCTGGGCTTTGTTGTTGTTGCCGCTGCTGCTGTTGGGGAACTTTTAAAAAAGATGTATTGTATTCTTTATTAATGTGGGGGGTTTACATATATGCACCACACATGAGTGTTTGTGGAGACCAGAGAGGTGTCAGATCCCTTGGAGCTGGAGTACATTCAGCTGGAGTGGTGAGCTGCCTGATATGGGTTCTCTGCAAGAGCAACCAGCTCTGTTAGCCACCGACCCACCTCTTTAGCACTATGAGAGTCATTAATTGCTGCTTCAACCTCATTGCTCATTATAGATTTGCTTAAGTGATTTATAGCACCTTGATCTTATTTTTAGTAGGTGGTAGATAGCTAGGAAATTATTCATTTTGTCTTGATTTTTTCTATCCTTTTGAAATATGTTTCAAAGCATTTCATGATGATCATCTAGACTTTATTAGTAGCGGTTTAATGTCTCATTTTGTATTTATAATTTCATTGGTTTGGTTTTCTTTCCTTTTGATGGTTTACATAAAAATTTATCCATCTCATTTACCCTTTTCTGAAAGAAGCAACTCTTCATTTTAGTGAGTCTTTGTGTTGCTCTTTTAGCTTTTGTTTTGTTTACTTCTACTCTGATCCTTATGTTTTGCAGGTTATAATTTGAAGCTGTACCTGTCGCATTTTCCTCCGAGCTTCAGGTGCACTGCTCCCTCACCTACTGGAGATTTTTCTAATGTTTTAGTGGTAGCACTGTCATTATTAATATTAGTAATATCCCAAATACTCTGATATGTTGTGCTTGCATACATTTGATTACAATAAATTTTAAAAGCTCTCCTTTATTTCTTTAATGACCCAATGATCACTCAAATTAATGTTGTTCAGTCATAAAGTATTGGCGTAGTTCCTGTGGTTTCTCTTGTTTTTAGTTTTATTCCACTATGATCTAACAAGATGCAAGAAATTATTGTATTCTTTTGCATTTGCTAAGATTTGTTTTGTAGCCTAAGGTGTGATTTATTGTAAAGAAGGTTCTAGGAATGCTGGAAAGATGTGTGTCCCACATTGTTAGATAGAAAGTTCTGAGGCTGTCTATCAAGTCTGTTTGATCTAGGGTACAGTTTAACGCTGAAGTGCATCTCTCAACATTTGCCTGAATGATCGATCTGCTGATTAGAGTATGGTATTGAAGTTACCCACTGCTATTGCACCATGTCCTCTGTCCATGCTGCTTGTCTTACAAAGTTGGGTGCACCATCATTTGATGCATGTCTATTTATAGTTGTTATATCTTCTGGATCAATTTCTCCCTGTAACAATCTGTAGATGTTTTTAAATATTTTCTAATTTTAGCTTGCAGTCTACTTTATCATGTTAAGTACAGCTACTCCTACTTGGACTGGGCTCCATTTACTTTGCATATTGGCTTCTATACTCTTATGCTTTGGTCTGTGTGTATCTTTGGCAGTGAGGTGTGTTTATTATCGATAACACAATTGAATCTTACCTTCAACTGTTTTAAATAATGCAATTAAATTCATTCATAAGACTTTGCAACTATCCATAACATCCATTGCCATCATTCTTTTCATCTTGTCTCTGAAATAATGTACAAACTAAATGAAAATTCTCCATTTCCCTCTCCATCATTCTGTTGATAGATATATTCTGACTCTGATATTTAACTATTCTGTACTGTAACTAATATTAAGTGCAATCATTCATTACTCATCTTTTTCTAATGCTTTTCTTAGCATAATATCATAGAGGCTTATCCATCATATAGCATATGATAGAATTTTCCCCCAACCATTGCCCCTTGCCTTTAATGTTGGCTGGACTGTAACTCACTATTTAGATAAGGGTAGCCTTAAACTCACAGAGATCCTGCTGCCTCTGCCTCTTTAGTGCCATGAATTTTCCACGAAGCAGGAAATTTCAAAGACAGTTCAGTCACTTTCTTCTGTATCCTGCAGAATGTCTCACAGACTCTTTCATGAAGCAGGAACCCCGAAGGATCATCTCACCTTCAGGCAAGTTCAGCAGTCATTTCTCTGTGGGTTTTGTAAGTCTAGTCAAGCAGCTCAGGCAAGACCAGTTTCTTGTCCAAATGGATAACCAACACCATAAAGAGCCTCTTTGATGCCCATCTTCCTCTCAAAGTAGCTTGTTGCTGCCAGGAGCAGATGTGTCTCATTGTCATGAAAAGTCCTAAGTTATTAAAACATTTTAAATGCCATATTCTGTAGTCTTTGAAAAGTTTGAAGAATTCCTATACATCTGAAATACATCTCTATACAGCTAGAAAACCTAACTAACATGACTACAAACTTGACTATTATAGATGATTATCTATTAACCTATATTTCTTAATTATACATTACATTTTTAAATGAGTTGCACAAACACAATACCTTAATCAAGAGCAGAAATATACATATAACAAAATTGACCTTAAATTTGTATCAATAAACCAAGATCCGTACCAATGCAAATTATTCATAAGTATATCATATCCCCCTTTAAAAGTAAACAAACATTTGTAGACAATATTTGGGCATATGGGCATAGTTTTTTTCCATACTGCTTCCTGCTGACTGGGAGCACTGTTAATCAGGTCTTTCATGGTGTATCCTGTGTGCTAGGTTCATCTCAGTCACCAGTTGGGTGAAGTAATTTTTTGAGGTATTCAAGGCAACCTTTCAAGGGGGTCATGGTCTATCAAGCCATATTGGTCTAGAAGCAATCCACAGGTTCTCATCTTCTGTGAAAACAAAAGAAGAATCTCTTTCCAAAGCAACATATCCTTAGACTCAAATTTTGAAATCAAGATACCTTTATGTTGGTTTAACTTAGTAGTCCATACAATTAAATGTCTCTCTTACTTAGCTCCTTCACAGTCAAAAAATTCAAAGATTGTATATTGGATATATACAATCCAGACTCCCTGTGAATTTTCCAATTTTGTGTGGTTTATTTTTCTTTACTCCTTTTAATCTATGACTATCTGTACTCTGTCTCTTTATAAAGAGTTTTTTAAACAATTTACCTCTTTTCCAACTCTCTATACTCTTTTTCTTCTCTCTCCCAAGCTTACACACATTTATCCAACACTGTGACCCATTTAGAGCTCTTTTATGTCTGAATATGTCCTTATTGCATTATCTGTAATTCCTTACTCTCCAGAAGTGCTTTTTCTTTTCCCTTTTAAAATGCTAAGCCCTTAAGAATCTAAGCTGTGACATTACTAGGTCAAATATGGTACTTCCTACTTGCCTGCCCAGTCTAAAACTTAAGATGTGCAATTTCTACAATACATATGGTGTTTCCAGCATGGTGGAACCTCTCTCATGGTTGCTCATAACTGTCCATAAGCAGTTCCAGAGTGTCTGATGCTCTCTTCTGGCCTCTGCACACATCAGATATGTACATGGTACAAAGAATTTTCACAAGCAAAACAATGTACCATAAAATAAAATATAAACTCTAAAGCAGAGAGGGAAGTTAACACCAGATGTTGACTCTGGCCTCTATGTGCACACACGTGCACATGTGCCATACACATATGCACACACCATAGTACATATGCACCATACACATGTGCACACACCACACATATACACATGCACCATACACATGTATGCACACCACACATATACACATGCAACATACACATGTGTGCACACCACACATATACACATGCAACATACACATGTGTGAATACCACAGTACACATGCACTATACACATGTGCACACACCACAGAACACATGCAACATACCCATGTACACACACCACACATATACACATGTGGATACACCACACATGTACACATTACCATACACATGTATACATACCATATGTACACATTCACAGAAATAAAAGGAAGTTAAAAAGAGAAACATATTTTAAAGCGAGAAACAGCAGACATAATGTTCCCTGTCCATATATTTTTCTCCACATTCTCAGGACACATTTTAAGCTTTAACTCCAATTTGAAACTAAATAAAAAGACTTTTATTTTAGAGTCATGGTCAAGATAGTAGTACAAAAAAGGTTGAAAAAATATACTTTTAAAAGACTTATTTTTATTTTATGTTTGTGTGTGTGTGTGTGTGTGTGTGTGTGTGTTAGCCTACATGTGTGTATACTCACAACATATGTGCTTGGTGCCTAAGGAAGTCAAAGAAGGCACCATATCCTCTAGAAGTGGAGTTATATGTAGTTATTAACTACCATGTAGGTGCTGGCAACCCAACCTCAGTCTGCTAAAAAGGCAGCAAGTGCTCTTAGCCACTGAACCCTCTGTCTAGTTCCCAAATCACAGACTTTTTAGGACATCTCTGGTATACTGTAGCTACCTTAGAGTCCCTCCCTCCAAACTGCACTCAACAATCAGTTAACTTTGTACTTCAGGCTACTGCCAGACCTATAGAATGCAATATTTGTGATGTAATATGTATATCAACTAGCACACATTTAGAATTCAATACATTTTTATCTAAATAAAAATAATACACATTTCAAGGGTCACTGGCTTCAGATGTACCTTGCAGAACCCAGGTTTCATCTCCCCAAGAGTATGCCTGAAATGGGCACCCACTGCTACTATCTTCATAGTGGGCACTCACTTGCTTTTCCACTCATTTCCTTTACTGTCAGTGTGGCTGAGGGCATGCCTACAAACAACCCGCACTTCTGAGTTCATGCCAATTCCTTGCTCCTTCATTTCCCCTAAAAGTACAGTTATTAGATATCAGGTCAATTTTTCACTCTTCTGGACATGACTGAAAACTTCTAAACACCGTATCTTCATTTCTTATGTCTTTCTACACCCTTGGGAGTAGCCAGGTTAGCCTGTAATGAGCAAGAATAAGAATCAAGTGTGGTAAGAGAAGTAGAAAAGGAAGAGAGGCCTGAGTAATCTATTAACTGGCTAACCTACCCTGAATAATTTATAAGCTCACTAATACAACCACATCACCTATGTGAAAGCAGACAGAGCCTCATGCACAGGCCCTTTAGTTTCTTCCAATGAGCTCTAATATCTTAGGCCAAAGCCAAGAACTTCCTTTGCCACCCACCACCTCCATGTGGTTTTCAAGGGGCAGTCAGGCAGGTATACACACTTTTTTTTTTGCGGTTTCATTAGACCTCAGGAAAATATTTCAAGCAGAGAAAACTTAGCATCAAAGAGTTCAGAGGAAACGGCGTCATCAGAACAAAGGCTTCAGTGTTCCCAGGAAGATAATCTCAATGATTAAGCATATGAAACTATCACATTTAAGTATCTAATTCTGTGTCTTTCTTTTCAAAAGCAGCAGTGTTTGTTTCTTAGTAACCCCCACCTGCTTTCATATGATAAGATCCTAGGCCACTGAAACAGAGGCCAGGCTAGCTCCTACTCTAAACCGAACATGGGGAGACAGGCAAATATTAGTACATTTACTCCCGATGCTGAGTCAGTTATCTGTCTTGTTCCTGCAGCAAGAGCAGCATAAGGAAGGGGGGTTATTTTGGCTCACAGCTCAAGGATGCTATCGACCACGGCAGAGAGGTTGGGGTGGCAGCATCCAGTCACATTGCATCCACGGCCAGGAGTCCTCACGCTGGCGTTCTTCTGTTGAAGTCCAGGACCACAATCTATTGGAAGTGTTGCTTTTTCCCTCAGCCAACCTGATCCGGATAACCCCTCACAGGCATGCCCAGAAGCTTGTCCTAGGAGAGTCTAGACCTGTTAAGTCCACAACCAATGTTAATTATCCCAGATGTGCCATCCATGATATAGGAAGTCTACACTTTAGGACTTAATATAGCTTAATTCACAATAGCAAAAAGGGGAATCGGGTAGACAATGTCCACATCTAAATTTTAATAAAGAAGATCTCTGTCATTTATTGTCATTTAGCGTCCCCTTCAATGGGGTGAAAGCAGATTGATGTCTTTAGCTGGCTTTAATAACCAGTCTTTCATTCCTTAAACCTGCAATCCTTTTCTTCGTGTCAGTTCTATGCTCGGAACTGAGACAGGTACAACAAGTCAGGGAAACCGGTGGACATTCATATAGTCACATACTGGCCTAGTTCGTATCATTATGAACTCACGGAAAGAGCACCAGTTGATCTGTGGATGTGTCTATGAAAGATTGTCTTGATTGCCTTAATCAATGTAGGAGGGCCCAGCTCACTTTGGCTAGCTGATGCTGGACTGTATAAAAAAGCAAGCTGAGCACTAATCATGGCAGAGTATACTTATAAGACAAGGCGGAAAGGAGTGTCCCTCCTTGGTTTCTGCTTCAAGGTCCTGCCTTGACTTCTTGCCCTGACGTCCCTCCGGAGTGGCCTGTGAGCTGAAATAAACCCTCTCCCTACGGAGTTACCTTTGGTCAGCAGCAGCAGCAGAAAGGAAGCAGAACAGACTCCCAGCCATTCCTCTAGAAACCTTGAGCCCACCGCGCTGGGACCTAACACTTGTCTTAATAGGAGCTTGTGAGACTACACAGACTGTTGCAGTCGGCAGAAAGGGAAGAGGAGGAATAAGGATGGGCTCTATGGTCATCAGCGGGTACTTCCATCTGCACAGTAGCATCTCCACACAGGATACATCTGGATATGTCACAGAGGTATACTCAGTAACATGGTGACAAGGAGAAATGGGTCCCCTGGGTATCCACATCCATGACATGGACAGATCCATCCCTGGAGATGAAGTATCCCTACCTTCTTAGTTCATGGCTTTGCCAGGCCACATGCCACACAAGTGGAAATAAAGCCTTTTATTATTGACCCAGACCTTTCTTTGTCATTCACACTTTGAAGCTTGTCATAATGCTTTGACCTGCTTTGTAAATTTTAATAGGACATTTTTAAGCAAATATTATCTTGACATGTAGCATGCAGTCAGGAAAGTATGCAAACTGTAAAGGTGCAGCAGAATCCTTTACCAGGGCATTGAACTTGACTTACCACCATCGGGAAGAAAAACTAGACACAAGGCAACTAGAACTGCCCTCCTCCTATGACTCTTCCATCCCCTCCCCTGTAGTCAGGCATGTAGCCTGCACATTGAGTATACATATATGTACACACACACACACACACACACACACACACACACACACACACACCATGAATGCTTTATCTGATTTTGTTCATGAAACAAAGATTATTTTGACATATTTTTTAATTTAAATCAATTATTAAAACAGGTGTAGTGACTCATGCCTGTAATTCCAGCACTTGGTAAGGAAGGCATGAGGTTCACAGCCAGCCAAGGCTACAAAGTAAGAACTATCATTCATAGATAAGTAAGTAGATAAAAAGACAGACAGACAAAAAAGAGGTGTATAAGTAGTTTCTGTTTTCAGGTTGCTGGGAGTTGAACCCATGGCCCGATGCATGTTAGGCAAGCTCTGTGATTGCTACATCCCAAAGTAAAGTATTAAGCGAATGTTTTTGCACATGGTTTCTTTCACTTGGTTCTCATTTTGTGGGATCTGTTTCTGTGGCCACATTACAATGTGTGTAGCATACTTCATGTGCTCACATTCATGCAAGTTATTCATCTTCTGTACCAAGGGAGGACATCTGAGTTGCTCCCTGTTCAGGGCTATGATGACAATAGTTGTTACAGACATCATTTTTGTGTGGATATGTACCCCACTCACACTTTGATACATTTAACAAGAAACAGAGATATAGCCCAGAGGTGGATGTTAAACTTCATTAAAAATGTCCAGATTTCTGAAGCTATTCCACTAATTTACATTTCCATTAGCAGAAAATAAATCCCAGATTGTCCTGGCTGACATTTTGTATTGTCAGCTTTGATTTTTGTTTTGTTGTCTTTAGCCTTTCTGATGGGTGTGTGGTATCTCATTGTGGCTTTATTAATTTGTTTCACCTAGTGACTGATTGCATCGAGCACCTTTCCATTTGAGTGTTGGGCTATTTAGATAATTTCTTTAATAAAGGCTCTTCAACAGATCTTTTCACATTTTAATTTTGAGTTGTTCTTCTTGATTGATGCAAGGAACTTTTTGTATATTTAAGATTTGAGTCTTCTGTTATATTTTTATACTACAAATTTGAATTATCTTTGTAGACTCTACATTGTATTCTCATTGATGACATCCTCATAAAGTCTAATGTCAGCTTCTTTTGACATGGTTTTTCCTCCTTGGGTCCCTGCTCACCTCAGTGAGGACACTGTCATACATTATCATCTCAGATTCACTATATACTCTTCACTCAGAACTTTTTCCTGTATGATATGCAATAGGATACCTATTTTACTGGACCTACAGATGAAATGTTTGAAAAGTGAAGACATAAAATGCTACAGCAGCATAACTGGAGAGACAGCTCCGTGACTAAGAGTGCTTGCAGCTTTTGCAGGAGACCCAGACTCAGTTCCCAGGCCCCACGTCAGGCAGCTCACAACCGCCTGTAACTCCAGTTCCAGGGGATTCAGCACCTTCCTCAGGACTCTTTGGAGATTTTGGACATATATGTATACATACATGCACACACATACATATACACAAAAATAATAAAAATTCATCTTTAAAAAGCAGATTCTGTATGAACAGAAAGCACATCGTCACTGTGTCATACAGACACAAATTTGCCTCACCCTCTTGTGTTGCTTACATAAGTGAACTGTCTACAAAACTAACACACTCTGCCTCATAACATTCGGTTTCAGTGCGTGCTTGTTTTGGGGCAGGCACTCCGATGTGGATCCCACTTTGCCGTCTTTCTCAGTGACTTAGGTTGGTATGCCACTGGAATCCCGCATGTAGACTTCTGACATCTCTGGATCTTTGAAATGAGGACATCAGGATCAGTCAGATGTGCATCTGTGGGCAAACTATTGTCCCCTGTGACTGATATCTCTCACGGGATTTCATGAGAATAGTGTCTGTGTTTCCTCAACCCAAGTTGTACACGCATCTCATAGAATTCACAGATCAAAGACAAATAATTCCTACACCTGTCTTTTATAGATTTGTTTGTTTGTGTTTTATTGTTTTCAGATTTTTTGTTCATAAGCTGCCAGGAAATAAGAAGGTCCTATGTATAAATGTGAGGTTGCAGAGGGACAGAGAAGCCCTGTTTCTCTGTAGGAGACTGGTTCAGACCCACGAGGGCACTTGAGGCTGGTTTTTCAGCCAGCACTAAAGCTGAGGTTTGGGGGTTTCTTGGAATTAGATAATGACATGCAGCATTGCATTTTTAAAGGGAAGTTAGTATTTATCGAGCAAAGGTTTTAATGCAGATTTAAGCACAGACATTAAAAGGGAGGAAGAGAGATACAAAAAAAAAGCACATTCCTAAAGTAGGTTTAGTTTTCTCAAAAGAGACAAGAAGTACCATCCCTCAAGTGGAAACCCAGGTATAACTGTATATTTTAGATCAAATTCCCCAGAAGCAGGCCCTGAGGTCTGTGTGGGCATAATCTATACAGAAAATGCTCCCAGGCAGTGAATGAATCATGGGAAAGAAAAAGAAACCAATCACATTCACAGTTTCAAGAAAGTCCCCAGTCTTAGTCTAAACTCACAGTAGGTTCTCGAGTGTGGCCCCCAGTCCATGGTGCTTCTTCCCTAATCGGTCACGAGCTAGAAGCTGCTGATGGCTGAAGAGGGAGGGCACGGAAGACCAGCACGGAACGTACTACTTGGGACAGCCTCGTCTGTGTAGGTGAGTGAGTGCTGTCGGTTGCTGAAGGTAAGTTTCCAGAGTAAGTCACTCCTGTGCACAAGCCAGAAGAGCAGAACTCCTGCCATGGCTGAGGAAGGGACACCAAGAAACTGGGGGGAAAAAAAAAGATCCATGGGCTCTGTGAGGGGCAGAACTTCAGTGCACATATGTCAGGCTTAAAGTGTAAATATAAACCATATTAAACCATATGGCTAAGTACAATGCCATTGGATTCAGAAGTGAGCCTGGAGCAACGCCATAGGCCTCACCATCCTACGTGGTGGGTGACCCCTCCAAAAACGACAGACACAAGAATCAGAAAAGGTTTGCTGGCTGCTTTATCTGGCTGACATTATTAACTTTATAACGTCCCCATGTGGCCATTGTGCATTAAAATTCTATGATCTAATACCATAGCATTCATCCCTTCATCCTTCTCAAATATTCTCAATATTAACACAAGCCAGATAGCATTAATGTGGAAAATGGGGTAAAGTAATGTGACCCTTTCCTCAGGAAGCTGAGGTGAGAAGTGAACTCATGTCTAGGAAAAGGTGGCGCTAACTGCCTGACCCCATCCCCAGATGCCACCCTGGATTTAGTCCAGTAGCCTCATGCAAAGTCGTAAACAGTTAACTCAGTCATGACAGTTCAGAAGCAATGAGCACTCTTCTCTCTTCCTAAAGAGATTCTTGTGACGGTGGGACAGAAATACCGAAGGAATTTAATTAAGTTAATAACAATTTTGGAAGGTGTTGCTTTTCCATTAAAACATAATTATGAGAACTACACAAAAATTAAAATCAAACAGCTTTTGAGTGGTGAGCACAAGGCTAAAAGACCATTCCTCATCTTTCATAAACACTTCCCCAGGGTGTGAAGGCTGCTTGAGAGCTATGTGGTCTCCTCTGGAATGGGCTGAAATACTGCAAGTTCAGAGGCAGCTTAGACTGCATCCTGCCTTAGCTTCAGCAGCCCAAATGTGGTCATTTCAAGACAGATTCCCCAAGTTAATTATGTTTTCCTGTAAAGCATAGCATTAATTTTAAGTGTAGAATATTAAAGTGGAATGTATAATACCCTACTCAAATGGTCTGTTGTGATTTTTCTCCCCAAATCATTGCACTGCACATGGTGTGCTGTGATGGTATTAGTTATTTATCGCTCTATGTGATGAAAATATCAGTTATAATAAATAGTAAAAGGGCTATTATTTTTTCTGAACAATAAAAAATGTGATAAATATGTTAAGTTTAAATTCTCTTTGCCATAAGAGTTGATAGGGTTTTATGTATCAATCTCATGAAAGTATCACAGACATTTAAAAGAGAAATATATTAAATAAAAATAAAATCTATTAAAGAAGCTAATTTTAAATATTTAATGATATAATTAGGTCTTATTAATGTAACATATTTTATTTTTCAGATTAAAAATTCACAGGGTTGTCGTCTTTTCCATCTTAATCAGATATCCTGTTTGTTGTAATTATTTGGTAGGTATTTTCATTAACATTTGATGAATATTAACTGTTTGAAATAAAACAGTATTTCTTTTTCTTTTGCTATTTTGAGCAGGAGGGGTTACTTTGTATCTGGAAGATGGACAGCCAGAAGAAGAACTAAAGAAATATTAGCAGCCCCTCCCCAAACCAAGCCGAGGGAGGAAGCTAAAGCCTGAGTTGCTGCCCGCCGTGGAGGCCCTGGCTTTGGCGGCCTGAGAAAGGCCAGCTTGGTCTGCAAAGTGCAGGGGTTAGGGCTTTATTCAGATCTAGTTTCTGGCTCTCTCTCTCTCTCTCCCTGATTTTGGACAAGTTACTAAAATTTCTGGAACCTCCATTTCCTGAGCTACAAAGTAGGGATCCTTGGCTTTCTTGCAGGATTGCAGGACAGCTGTGAGATTAGAAGGAGCAACGTGGCTCAGAGAAGACACTCAGTACTAAAGACGGGTTGCTCTGATACATTGCTACAAGCACAGGAAATGATGAACAAGAACAGAGAATGTCTCTGATTCTCTTTGGAGAAATAACAGAACTACATTTATAGCTGATGACAAATTCTTTTTCAAAGACCATGATTCAAAAAACTGGTGCAAGTTCCTATGCTTCAAAATCACTGGAAAACGAAAAGACAAATTACAAACTGGGAGGAAACATTTTCAAATTGTATCTCTGGAAAAGGCTTATTTTCAGAATATGTAAAAAGTTTATACAAATCAATAAGAAGACAATTTGAAAGTTTCAATTAAGAATTCATACAAATGGTCAATAACCACATGAAAATGCACAACATAATTATCAGTAGGTAACTCATACCTCCACTGATCCCCCCTGACAAGGAAGATAATCACCTGCTGAGGTGAACACTTCATATGGGGAAATCGGAGCCTCAACTCTTGGAAATGTTTATTCGTCTATGAAAACGTTAAGCACAACCTTACACCGTGACCCAGGGCTCCACTCCCAGCAATCCACAGAAGAGAATCTGTCTCCTGTCGTTCTACCTTGGATACTTTTTAGCACTGATTCACTCTTAATTTGTGAGAGCCCTCAGCAGGCTATGGAGAAGTGCTAATCACAAATTAACAGACTTCAAGGAAAAACCAAAACTCACCATTCTGCCTGCCTGCTAAGCCACCCATGCTCTTCTCCTGTCACTCATCAAATCTATTAATGATTTAATTGCACAATTTCCCCCCTTTAAATCCAGGAAGCACAATCAGCGTCCCGTACCCAAGAACAGACACAGGAACTTACTCTTAGCATTTGCAGAATACCATTCCCACAGGAACTTGTGAGGATGACACAGCCTCGTGGGTCAGCTCTCTCCTGGCCTCTGAGTCTAATGTTAGGCAAACTTCACAGTTAAGCACTAATGGCGCTGGAGCTGCGTGCTCTTCTTCATGCGCAAATCCCAGAGGGTCTTACTGAAAGTACTGAATAAAGGTAACTGTTCCGGGCTTTAGATTACTCACTAACAAAAAATGCATGCTGGGAGTTTGATGTCTGTCCTGGTGGAGTTGGTTGTGTTGAGTAAATCATTGGAAATATATGGTTTCTCATGTAGAGTCAGTAATGCAGTAACACTGTGTGTGCATATATATGTCTGTACAAATGCAGTTGTGGGGGGACATCATCACCATCGTCAGTCTGCCATTGCTTCCTGTGAAACTTCACACTGAATCAAATGAAAGGTGGGTTTGGGGGGCTCTAAGAAGGAGTGAGAATGAATGATAGCCAGTATTATCTGGAACCAATAAATAGGGCCTATCCAGAGAGTGGAAAGATGGCAGATATTTTCCAAACTGAAGGGGGCTATGTTGTAATTCCGTATGATTTTATGAATAGCATCAGTGTGGCCAGGTATTTGTACCCTTCATGAAGCTGGGAAAATTCATGAGAGAGGCACATTAAGATGGGGTGGGGGAGAGAAAGACTAACAGCTGAATGACGTAGTCAAATGAACTACATGCAACTAATATTGTTTACACAAAACGCGGTGGCATTGGATCTTTTTTTTTAAAGACTTGGTTTTGTCTCCTTTTTAATTATGAAGGATAAAATAAAATTGAATGACTGAGAGGAATAAATAGATAATGAAGTATCATGGGTTTTTATATAGAAACTTCTTATTAAAATGACTGTCTCCTTCAACTGTTTAATCTAATTTCTACAAGGCAGGTTTCCACTTGTTCTGCTCATATAAATGCACAGGTATTAGCGCTCTTATTAAGACCCTGCGCAGCTCACATGCAGGGCACTCAGAACTACCTTAACCCCTTCAGTGGCTCCAACTCTGTTTCTCTTTCTCTTCCCTTTCCTCTATGGAAAATTGAAGTCCCTTAATCTCTCTCTCTCTCTCTCTCTCTCTCTCTCTCTCTCTCTGTGTGTGTGTGTGTGTGTGTGTGTGTGTGTGTGTGTGTGTGTGTAGTTGTCTGTGAAGTCTAGAAGAAGGTGTTGGATCCCTTGGAGCTATAGATACACATATGGTAATCCCATCTGTAATACGTGTGTAACACCCCATGACATGGGTGCCAGGGGCTTTGGCAAGAGCAGCAAGGGTTCTCTGCTGGTTTCAATGAGAACAGCCCCCATAAATTCATATACTTGAATGCTTGATCTCCAGTTGGTGGAACTGTTTGGAAATGATTATGAGGTGTGGCCTTGTTGAAGGAAGTGTGTCACTAGGGGTGGGTTATGAGGTTTCAAAACCATGACAACCCCAGTTAACTCTCTCTCTCTCTCTCTCTCTCTCTCTCTCTCTCTCTCTCTCTCTCTCTCTCTCTCCATTCCACCTCCTGTGTATATGTGTGTGTGTTTGTGACAAGATCTCTCTTGTTGGCTGGTGTATATGCCAGGCTAGCTTGCTACTACTCCAGCACTATGCCTGCCTGCCTGCCACCATACTCCCCAACATAATAGTCATGAACTCATCGTCTGAAACTGTAAGCCCCAATAAGCTCTTTATGTAATAGACTTTCTTTGGGTCACCAACCAGCTCCCCAGTCATGACACAAAGACCTCTTATTAGTTATGAGTGCCCAGCCTTACCTCATGCTCTTCTCTAGCTGGTTCTCCTAACTTCGTCTGGCCTCAGGGATTTTTACCTTCCTTTCATTCTGTATGTTCTACTCCATGTTTGGCCGGCTAGAGGCTGGCTGAATGGCTGACCCTGGGTGTCTGCTTCTTTCTCTCCCTTGTTACCTCCCATCATGAATCTGGATTCCTCCTCCTGTTTATTCTCTCTGCCTTCCAGCCCTGTCTATCCCTCTACTGCCTAGCTATTGACTGGTCAGCTTTTTATTAGGCCAATCAAGTGCCTTAGGCAGTCAAGGTGAAACAGCGTCACATAATATTTACATAACTAAACAAATGCAGCATAAAAATATAACACATCTTTATGTAATTAAAGTAATATTCCACAACATCTTTCTTCTGTAAGTTGTTCTATCATGGTGTCTTTTCATAGCAATACAAAGGAAGGTAGCTAGGACTTGCTGTTAACCTCTGAATCACCTCCATCTCTGGTCCTGATGTTACTGTGATGACTAAACACATGTAGTGGTGGCTGAGCATTTTGTAGAGAACCATCAAGTCTAGTCCAGAACTTGGGCAAACCATTCTCACTGTTGCTCATGAACATACAGTTTTTCCTTTCCTTGTGTTGTCCCTCTTCCAAGTGTGTCTAACCTTGACATTTCTTCAAGCCAGGAGACAGATTTTTCTCTCTAGTTGTTAAATGAGATTAACACACAGTATTGGAACTATATCACCATTTGGGGGCTTTTTACATTTGTATCCTTGAATACAGTTATTGACTAATGGACACCACTCTCCTTAAACCTCTGTTTTTATGATGTTAGCCAACCTACAAGACAGCTGTAATGGTTTTAAAAGTCAACTTCACAGCACCTAGAATCACCTGAAAAGAACTTCAGTGAGGAATTGTCCAGATCAGGGTTGGCACTGCACATGCCTGAATGTAGATGACACCATACCTGGTTTGGATTAGGGACTGTTTGGGAGAGTGTGGCACCTGCACCACAAGACTTTTCAGCTGCAAGCCCACCAGAAACCACTCCCCTGCCATCAGGAACTCATGAGGGTCTTGTGCTCAGAGAAGCTGTGAGCTCACCAGAAACCACTCCCCTGCCATCAGGAACTCATGAGGGTCTTGTGCTCAGAGCAGCTGCGAGCCCACCAGAAACCACTCCCCTGCCATCAGGAACTCATGAGGGTCTTGTGCTCAGAGAAGCTGCAAGCCCACCAGAAACCACTCCCCCTGCAATCAGGAACTCAAGAGGGTCTCATGCCCAGAGCAGCTGCAAGCATAGGAAAACAAGTTGTTTTCTCTATCAGGCAAGAGATCTCAGAAAATTCCGGGTTTGACGGTCTGCAGTTCCCCAACAGGAGAGTGTAAAATGAGTGTTTGCATTTATATGTTCTTTGCTATCTGTTTCTAATTATGGATATAATGTGCTCAGTTCTCTCAAACTCCTACTGGGACTTCCCTGCTCTGAAGGACTGTAACACAGAACTGTGGTCTGAAATTTTAGCTGAATAATAAAAACACTTAGACAGACATTGAGGTTCAACCTGAAGATCAGAAAAGCAAAGCAGCCAAGCTAGAAAGCTCTTACCTCTAAGAAATCTTCAGACTTAAAGAGAGCAAGTTCCTATCTCATCCTGCCTTATATTCCTCTCTAGAGCTGGAAATAGAGGCATGAACTACCACTGCCCAGCCTCCATGGCTAATTAATGTGACTGCTGGTATTAAAGGTGTGTGCTACCATTGCCTAGCCTGTATGGCTGACTAGTGTGGCTGCTTTGTACTGACCTTCAGGTAAGCTTTACTTACTAAAACACAAATAATATACCACTTTATTTCTCCTTTTTGTCTAAAATAAAAAGTAAGGCTATAACGTAGAAAGCTATATAAAATAGATAGAATACTTATATACAATATATACAGGCAATAAATACATCAATATCATCTAATCCATTTGCATTTGACAAATCCAGAGAAAATACTCCATTATCTATCATATCTTGGTGAGTCTAAAGTCTTATACTTAATTTACTTTATATCATAACTTGCCTTTTGCATATGGTAAACAAGGAAAACTATAACTATCTAGTCTTCAACTCCCTCAGAGATCCAAGATGGAAATATTATTAACTGAGTAAGCAGGAAATATAAGCAAGCAACTTCCCAAAACTGTGAGAAATGATAGAAACAGCTAGCTGTCTGGACAGTCACCCAAAGTTTCATTGCAATGTTGGGACATCCACCTTCAGGATACAGGCCTAGATTTTCTATGAGGCAGGATATTCTTAAGGGTTGTTTCTCCTTGTCTGGGCAAGTTTTGGCAGTCACTCTCTTTTGTGTCCTGCTTGTCTCATTAGGACAGCATACTGCCAGCAGCTGAAGCAAGGTGCTTTTTCCCCCAGTGGCTTACTTTTGCCACAAAGAAAGCAAACTCCATGTGGAGTGTCTTCAATGCCCATCACCTTCTCTGAAGTAGATTGGTGAGACCATGAACAGACATGTCTCATTGTCATAAAAAAAGAAAAAAGAGCCAATGTTATCAAAACATCTTAAATGCCATATTCTGTTTATCCCTGAAGTGTTTGAAGATGACCTGTCTACTTAAAATATACCTCTGTTTGACTTGAAAACATACCTAATATGACTACAAGTTCAATTTAATAGGTGACTAATTACTTACTTGTATTTCTTTATTATCCTAAACAGTTGGTAATAATAGCTTTCAAGGACTAGAAATTTGCATTACATTGTTAAATGAGTTGTATAGGTCAGTACCTTGAACAAGATTAGAAACATATGCACAGTATGTTTTAACAAAATTAATCTCAAATTTGTATCAATATACAAAATTTGTATACAATATACAAAAGTCCAATCCAGTGTAAAATATTTAAAACTAATAGTTGCTTTTTAAAAGTAAATTCAATAATCTACCTTTTTATCTTATATCCATATTCCCCCCTCTTTCTTTTCAGAGTAGATTCAATAATCTGCCCAATTATCCTGACATACCTATATCCCCCTTTTTTCTTTTCAAAACAAGAAACTTACATCTGATTTCCTTTGTTTAGTTTTTCTCCTAACCATTACCAATAACAACTTATAACCAACCTTTCTAAACAATGGCAAATACCCATAACCCATTGAATGACCAAAACCCACCCACCCCAACTATTGGAAATGTGGGCACCCATATTCTTAAATTTACTTCCTGCTGTCTTGGGGTGATGATATCTCTAGGGGATCCTGAAAAGAAAAATTTGGGTTAATTGTCACGTCCTTGGAGAGGTAACTTTATCATTTGTTTTCCAGTCTCTATGTAATGGGAAAGTGCAGGGCTTGTCTCAAGTTCTGGCTAGAGTACTCTGTTAGGCTGATTGTCTCAGCTAGCCACCTCAAAGTTGTTCTGAGCAGTTTGTAGTCCAAAGTTGATATTTAGGTGGTGTTTTTCAGCCTAATAGTGTTATCATACTCTTGGAGGAGTTGTCATTGTGGGGCCCCATCCTCCTTATGGGGACTTCATAGGTTGTTGTTAGGCGTGCTCATGGTCCACTGCAGAAAACTGACAAAGACTCAAACCCCAAATCATGTACAGGAAGGTAGATAAAACCTTTTTCTAGAATTATTCAGATCTCTATATGACCATTACTATCATGACAAAAGTTTAAAACATGTGTATTAATCTTATAAGATTTATATCTTAAGAAAAGCTGTTAAAGAGTCAGTATCAAACCAGAGAATTATGAGATTAGCAACAATAAATAGTCTTTAAATTTTTGTTTTTCTTCTGTTCTATGTCAGGTGGATCTTCTGACATGAAACAGAGATTTTGTATTTCACTTTAATAAGCATAGTTGGGTTTAGAGAAGGAGAGAGCTACACTCCAACTCATAAGCCATTTTAATCTTTAGCTGGACTGGGACTACAAAAAAAAAATCCAACTCCAATCCCCTAAACTTTCTGGCCATTCGGCTGTGGGCTGTGGGGCTTCTCCCAGCTACTGGCTTTTCTACTATCCCACCCCAGCTTGCCCCCAAGCTCCCCTTTCCATCTATGGAGTCCTAGGATCTCACAACGCAGCCTGCTTTGGGGCTGAGGCTCTGGGGACAGGGTGGTGGGCACAGGGCTGCAGGGGTTTCTTTGTTCCACAGAGCTGGAATCTATCAAGCCCGCGCTTTTGCCTGTGAGGTCCTTGGCCAGCAAGTGGCCCTGATCCAGTACCAGCAGAACCATCTGGATGGTAAGTGTGTCCCCACCCGGCACCGGTGCCTGCCCGGACACCCTGAGAAGGGAGTGCAGGTGCCCTCCAATCCCCTAAACTTTCTGGCCATTCAGCTGCAGGGCTTCTCCTGGCTACTAGCTTTTCTACTTATCCCACCCAAGCTTGCCCCCGAGCACCCCTTTCCTTCTGAGGGGTCCTAGGATCTCACAAATCAGCCTGCTTTGGGGCTAAGGCTCTGGGGACAGGGTGGTGAGTGCAAGGCTGGAGGGATTTCTTTGTTCCACGGAGCTGGCATCTACCAAGCTTGTGCTTTAGTCTGCAAGGTCCTTGGCCAGCAAGTGGCCCTGATCCAGTACCAGTAGAGCCATCCAGAGGATGTCCTTAGATCCACCACCACAGTCTCCTTCAGGGAGGAGGGGATCTGAGAACCAACTCCAGTGCTGATGGGACCTAAGAGAGGGCAGAACAAGAAAAATCCATCAAGTACACAGTCAGCCACAACAAAAGGACCAAGCCACCTAGATTCTCCTGACCACATTCAAAGGAAAAGATGGGCAGGCGCCAATGAAAGAATTCCTCCAACAACCTGAAAAGCAACATGATAACACCAGGATCCAGTGAATATGCAACAGGAAGACTTGAACAACCTAATCCAGAAGAAATAGAAGAAATTGAATTTAAATGTAACATTATGAAAGTGATAGAGACCATTAAAGAGGATGTGAAAAACTCCTTTAAAGAAATGGATGAGAAGACTAACAAAAAGTTAGAAGAAATGAGTAAATCCCTCAAAGATACACTAGAAAACCAAGAAAAAGCAATCAAACAGGTAATGGAAACAGTTCAAGACTTGAAAACTGAAATGGAGGCAATGAAGAAAACACAAACCAAGGGATGGCTGGATATGGAAAATCTGGGTAAATGAATAGGAACTACAGAGACAAGTATAACTAATAGAATGCAAGAGAGAGAAGAAAGACTCTCAGACGCTGAAAATACAATACAGAAAATAAACTCATTGATCAAAGAAAACAACAAATCCAAAAAATTCTTAACACAAAACACCCAGGAAATCTGGGACGAAATGAAAAGACCAAACCTAAGAATAATAAGGGTAGAAGGAGAAAAACTCCAGCTCAAAGGCCAGAAAATATATTCAACAAAATTATAGAAGAAAATTTTCCCAACCTAAAGAAGGATATTCCTATGAAAGTACAAGAAGCATACAGAACACCGGATAGACTGGATCAAAAAAAAAAAAAAAACCATTCCCTCACCATATAATAATCAAAACACAAAACATACAGAATAAAGAAAGAATATTAAGAGCTGCAAAGGAAAAAGGTCAAATAACATATAAAGGTAAACCTATCAGAATTACACCTGACTTCTCTATGGAAACCATGAAAGTCAGAAGGTCTTGGATAGATGTGCTGCAGACTCTAAGAGACCATGGATGCAAGCCCAGACTACTATATCCAGCAAGTCTTTCTTTCACCATCAATGGAGAAAACAAGATATTCCAGGATAAACACAAATTTAAGCAATACATAGCCACAAACCCAGAATACCAGAAAGTACTAGAAGGAAAACCACAATGAAAGGGAGCAAACAACACCCATAATAACACAGACATCTAACAACCATACACCAGCACAATTCATAGACAGGAAACACACAAACTCTACCACCCAAAAAATATATATAATAATAACTGGAGTTAACAACCACTGGCCATTAATATCACTTAATATCAATGGACTCAATTCACCTATAAAAAGGCACAGGTTAAGAAAATGGATACAAAAACAGGATCCAACATTCTGTTGTTTACAAGAAACATACCTCAACCACAAAGACAGACATTATCTCAGAGTAAAGGGTTTGGAAAAGGTTTTTCAATCAAACGGCCCTAAGAAACAAGTGGGTGTGGCTATACTAATATCGAACAAAATCGACTTCAAACTAAAATCAATCAGAAGAGATGGAGATGGACACTTTATACTCTTAACAGGAATAATCCATCAGGATGAAGTCTCAATCCTGAATATATATGCCCCTAATATAAAAGCACACACATATGTAAAAGAAACATTACTAGAACTTAAAGCACACATCAAACCCCACACACTAATAGTTGGAGATTTCAACACTCCTCCCTCACCAATGGACAGGTCAACCAGACAGAAACTTAACAGAGAAATACAAGAACTAACAGATGTAATGAATCAAATGGACTTAATAGACATCTATAGAACATTCCATGCAAACAGGAAAGAATATACCTTCTTCTCAGCATCTCATGGAATCTTCTCAAAAATTGATCACATACTCAGTAACAAAGCAAACATCCACAGATACAAAAAAATTGGAGTAACCACCTGTGTCTTATGAGATCACCATGGAGTAAAGTTAGAATTTAACAACAATTCCACCCCCAGAAAGCCTACAAACTCATGGAGACTGAACAGTCAACTACTGAACCACCCTTGGGTCAAGGAAGAAATAAAGAAAGAAATTAAAATCTTCCTTGAATTCATACCCTAACCTATGGGATACTATGAAAGCAGTGCTAAGAGGAAAGTTCATAGCACTTAGTGCCCACATAAAGAAAACAGAGAAAGCACACATTAGTGACTTAACAGCACACCTGAAAGCTCTAGAAAAAAAAAGAAGCAGACTCACCCAGGAGGAGTAGAGGACTGGAAATAATCAAACTGAGGGCTGATATCAACAAAATAGAGACACAGAAAACAATCAAAAGAATCAATGAAACAAAGAGCTAGTTCCTTGAGAAAATCAGCAAAATCAACAAACCCCATCCAAACAAATCAACCCCATCCAAACTAATCAAAAGGCAGAGAGAGAACACTCAAATTAACAAGATCAGAAATGAAAAGGGGGACATAGCAACAGACACTGAGGAAATTCAGAGAATCATTAGGTCTTACTACAAAAGCCTGTATGCCACATAATTGGAAAATGTAAAAGAAATGGACAGTTTTTTAAAATAAATACCATATACCGAAATTAAATCAAGACCAGGTGAACAATTTAAATAGACCTATAAGTCGTGAGGAAAGCTGTCATCAAAAACCTCCCAACCAAAAAAAAGCCCAGGACCAGATGATTTTAATGCAGAATTCTACCAGAACTTCCAAGAGGAGCTAATACCCACACTCCTTAATGTGTTTCACATAATAGAAACAGAAGAGTCATTGCCAGACACGTTTTATGAAGCTACAGTTACCTTGATACCAAAACCACACAAAGCCTCAACCAAGAAAGAGAATTACAAACCAATCTCACTCATGAACATAGATGCAAAAATTCTCTATAAAATACTGGCAAACCGAATCCAAGAACACATCAAAAAATATTATTGATTCTGATCAAGTAGGCTTCATCCCAGAGATGCAGGGCTGGTTCAATATACGAAAATCTGTCAATGTAATACATGATATAAATAAACTGAAAGAAAAAAACCATATGATCATTTCATTAGATGCTGAAAAAGCATTTGACAAAATTCAACACCCTTTTATGATAAAGGTCTTGGAGAGATTAGGGATACAAGGATCATATCTAAATATAATAAAAGCAATATACAGCAAGCCAACAGCTAACATCAAATTAAATGGAGAGAAACTCAAAGCCACTTCACTAAAATCAGGAACAAGACAAGGCTGTCCACTCTCCCCATACCTCTTCAATATAGTGCTTGAAGTCCTAGCAAT
>PVIU01019736.1:0-35667 GCA_004026605.1 Ondatra zibethicus
CCTGCTTCCTTAAAAGAGGGCATGGTACCCTGCCCTGTGGGAAGTTCAAGGGCCTCCCCCCTCCATCCCGGCCTAGGAAGGTGTGCATCCAAATAGACTAGGTTCCCAAAAAGATAATACATGCAGAAGACATAGGTCCTAGTGTCATTGTTGATGGCTTCTCATTCTGCCCCCATTGGCAGCCACATTCAGAGAGTCCAATTTGATCATATGCTCGTTCAGTCCCAGTCCAGGTGGATTTGGTGAACTCCCATTAGATCAGGCACACTGTCTCAGTGGGTGGACCAGCCCCTCACGGTCCTAACTTCCTTGCTCATCTTCTCCCACCTTCTGCTCTTCAACTGGACCTTGGGAGCTCAGTCCATTGCTCTGATGTGAATGTGGGTCTCTATCTCCATCCATCGGACGAAATTTCTATGGTGATGATCAAGATATTCATCAATGTGACTATGCGACAAGGCCAGTTCAGGCACCCTCTGCTCTGCTGCCCAAGTACCTATCTGGGGACATCCCTGTGGACACCTGGGATCCCCTCTAGGGCCAAGTCTCCTGCCAATCCTAAAATGACTCCCTTAATGTAGATTTCTTATTCCCTTCTCCAATATTCACCTTTCCTCCATCTCCACCCTCCCACTCCCCCAAGCTCTCCCCAGTCCTTCCCTTCTCCCTTCTCCTTCCCCCTTTCCCCTTTCCCCACCCCCACCACTATCCCCGCCCCTGTGCTTCCAACTTTTGCCTGGCTATCTTGTTTGCTTACAATTTTCAGGAGGATCTATATATGTTTTTCTTTGGGTTCACCTTGCTATTTGGCTTCTCTGGGCTTGTGAGCTATAAGCTTAGTGTCTTTTGTTTATGGCTAGGATCCACTATTCTGAGTGAGTCTTTTTGGGTTTGGTTTACCTCACTCAGAATAGCATTTTCTATTTCCATCCATTTGCATGCAAAATTCAAGATGTCATTGTTTTTTACCGCTGAGTAGTATTCTAATGAGTATATAATCCACACTTTCTTGTTCCCCCTTACTCCACATCCTCTCCAGACTAGGCAATCGTTGGTGTTTTTTTATTTTAGCCATTCTGACAGGTGTAAGATGGTATCTCAACATTGCTTTGATTTGTATTTCCCTGATGGCTAAGGAAGTTGAACATGACCTTAAGTATCTTTGGCCATTCGAACTTCTTCTGTTGAGAATTCTCTGTTCAGATCATTACCCCATTTTTTAATTAGGTTATTTAGAATTTTAATGTCTAGTTTCTTGAGTTCTTTGTATATTTTAGAGATCAGACCTTTGTCTGATGTGGGGTGAAGATCTTCTCCCATTCAGTAGGATGTCTTTTTGTCTTAATGACTATGTCTTTTGCTTTACAGAAGCTTCTCAGTTTCAGGAGGTCCCATTTGTTCATTGTTGCTCTTATTGTCTCTGCCATTGGGGTTTTACACAAGAAGTGGTCTCCGGTGCCCACGTATTGCCGGCTACTTCCCACTTTCTCTTCTATCAGGTTCAGTGTGGTCGGATTTTTGTTGAGGTCTTTAATCCATTTGGACTTGAGTTTTGTGCATGGTGATAGATAAGGGTCTAATTTCATTCTCCTACAGGTTGACATCCAGTTATGCCAGCACAATTTGTTAAAAATGCTTTCATTCTCCATTGTATAATTTTAGCCTCTTTGTCAAATACGAGGTGTTGATAGGTTTGTGGATTAATATCCGGGTCTTCGATTCGATTCCATTGGTCAACATCTCTGTTTTTATGCCAATACCAAGCTGTTTTCATTACTGTAGTTCTGTAATAGAGTTTGAAGTCAGGGATGGTAATGCCTCCGGCAGTTCCTTTATTGTATAGGATTGTTTTGGCTATCCTGGGCTTTTTGTTTTTCCATATAAATTTAGTTATTGTTCTCTCAAGGTCTATGAAGAATTTTGTTGGGATTTTGATGGGGATTGCATTGAATCTATAGATTGCCTTTGGTAGAATTACCATTTTTACTATATTGATCCTACCAATCCAGGAGCATGAGAAATCCTTCCATTTTCTGGTATCCTCTTCTATTTCTTTCTTCAAGGTCTTAAAGTTCTTGTCCAATAGATCTTTCACTTCCTTGGTTAGTGTTACCCCAAGATACTTTATGCTATTTGTGACTATTGTGAAAGGTGATGTTACTCTGATTTCCCTCTCTGTTTCTTTATCCTTTGTGTATAGGAGGGCTACTGATTTTTTTGAGTTGTTCTTGAATCCTGCCACTTCACTGAAGGTATTTATCAGCTGTAGAAGTTCTTTGGTAGAGTTTTTGGGGTCACTTATGTACACTATCATATCATCTGCAGATAACGAAAGTTTGACTTCTTCCTTTCCAATTCGAATCCCCATGATCTCCTTATTTATTTTTTATAGCTATTGCTAGGACTTCAAGCACTGTATTAAAGAGATATGGAAAGAGTGGACAGCCTTCTCTTGTTCCTGATTTTAGTGAAATCACTTTGAGTTTCTGTCTATTTAATTTGATGTTAGGTGTCAGCTTGCTATATGTTGCTTTTAGTATATTTAGATATGATCCTTGTATCCTTAATCTCTCCAAGACCTTTATCATAAAGGGGTGTTGAATTTTGTCAAATGCTTTTTCAGCATCTAATGAAATGATCATATGTTTTTTCTTTCAGTTTATTTATATGATGGATTACATTGATAGATTTTCGTATATTGAATCAGCCCTGCATCTTTGAGATGAAGCCTACATGATCATAATGGATGATTTTTTGGATATGTTCTTGGGTTTGGTTTGCCAGTATTTTATTGAGAATTTTTGCATCAATGTTCATAAGTGAGATTGGTCTGTAATTCTCTTTCGTGGTTGCGTCTTTGTGTGGTTTTGGTATCAGGGTAATTGTAGCAAAAAAGAGTTTGGCAATGACCCTTCTGTTTCTATTATGTGAAAAACGTCAAGGAATATAGGTATTAGCTCTTCTTGGAAGTTTTGGTAGAATTCTGCATTAAAACCAGCTGGTCCTGTGCTTTTTTTGGTTGGGAGGTTTTTGATGACACCTTCTATTTCCTCCCGACTTATAGGTCTATTTAAATTGTTCACCTGGTCTTGATTTAATTTCGGTATGTGGTATTTATCTAAAAAAACTGTCCATTTCTTGTACATTTTCCAATTTTGTGGTATACAGGTCTTTGTAGTAAGACCTAATGATTCTCTGAATTTCCTCAGTGTCTGTTGTTATGTCCCCCTTTTCATTTCTGATCCTGTTAATTTGAGGGTTCTCTCTTTGCCTTTTGGTTAGTTTGGATAAGGGTTTGTCCATCTTGTTGATTTTCTCAAGGAACCAGCTCTTTGTTTCATTGATTCTTTGGATTGTTTTCTGTGTCTCTATTTTGTTGATTTCAGCCCTCAGTGTGATTATTTCCAGTCTTCTACTCCTCCTGGGTGAGTCTGCTTCTTTTTTTCTAGAGCTTTAAGCTGTGCTGTTAAGTCACTGATGTGTGCTTTCTCCATTTTCTTTAAGTGGGCACTAAGTACTATGAACTTTCCTCTTAGCACTGCTTTCATAGTGTCCCATAGGTTAGTGTATGTTGTTTCTTTATTTTCGTTGAATTCAAGGAAGACTTTTATTTCTTTCCTTATTTCTTCCTTGACCCAGGAGTGGTTCAGTAGATGACTGTTCAGTTTCCATGAGTTTGTAGGCTTTTGGGGGGTGGAGTTGTTGTTACATTCTAACTTTACTCTATGGTGATCCGATAAGATACTTTTTTCTATCTGTGGATGTTTGCTTTGTTACCGAGTATGTGATCAATTTTTGAGAAGGTTCAATGAGATGCTAGGAAGAAGGTATATTCTTTCCTGTTTGGATGGAGTGTTCTATAGATGTCTATTAAATCCATTTGATTCATTACATCTGTTAGTTCTCATAATTCTCTGTTAAGTTTCTGTCTGGTTGACCTGTCCATTGGTGAGAGAGGAGTATTGAAATCTCCTACTATTAGTGTGTGGGGTTTGATGTGTGCTTTGAGTTCTAGTAATGTTTCTTTTACATATGTGGGTGCCTTTATATTAGGGGCATAGATATTCAGGATTGAGACTTCATCTTGATGAATTTTTCCTGTTATGAGTATGAAGTGTCCATCTCCATTTCTTCTGATTGATTTTAGTTTGAAGTCAATTTTATTAGATATTAGTATAGCCACACCTGCTTGTTTCTTAGGGCCGTTTGATTGAAAAACCTTTTCCCAACCCTTTACTCTGAGATAATGTCTGTCATTGTGGTTAAAGTGTGTTTCTTGTAAACAGCAGAATGTTGGATCCTGTTTTTGTATCCATTCTCTTAACCTGTGCCTTTTTATAGGTGAGTTGAGTCCATTGATCTTAAGCGTTATTAATGACCAGTGGTTCTTAACTTCTGTTATTTTTTTTTTGGTGGTAGGGTTTGTGTGTCTCCCTTCTTTGAGTTGTGCTGGTGGAGGGTTGTTAGATGTCTGTGTTATTAAGGGTGTTGTTTGCTTCCTTTAGTTGTGGTTTACCTTCTAGTACTTTTTGTATGGCTGGGTTTGTGGCTATATATTGCTTAAATTTGTTTTTATCCTGTAATATCTTGTTTTCTCCATCGATGGTGAGCGAAAGCTTTGCTGGGTATAGTAGTCTGGGCTTGCATCCACGGTCTCTTAGTTTCTGCAGCACATCTATCCAAGACCTTCTGGCTTTCATGGTTTCCATAGAGAAGTCAGGTGTAATTCTGATTGGTTTACCCTTATATGTTACTTGACCCTTTTCCTTTGCAGCTCTTAATATTCTTTCTTTATTCTGTATGTTTTGTGTTTTGATTATTATATGGCGAGGGGATTCTTTTTTTTTGATCCAGCCTATTTGGTGTTCTTTATGCTTCTTGAATCTTCATAGGTATATCCTTCTTTAGGTTGGGAAAGTTTTCTTCAATAATTTTGTTGAATATATTTTCTGGGCCTTTGAGGTGGAATTCTTCTCCTTCTTCTACCTCTATTATTCTTAGGTTTGGTCTTTTCATGGTGTCCCAGATTTCCTGAGTGTTTTGTGTCATGAATTTGTTGGATTTGTTGTTTTCTTTGATCAATGAGTTTATTTTCTCTATTGTATCTTCAGCGTCTGAGATTCTTTCTTCTATCTCTTATATTCTGTTGGTTATACTTGACTCTGTGGTTCCTGTTCGTTTATCCAGATTTTCCATATCCTGCCATCTCTTGGTTTGTGTTTTCTTCATTGCCTCCATTTCAGTTTTCAATTTTTGAACTGTTTGCATTACCTGTTTGATTGCTTTTTCTTGGTTTTCTACGGTATCTTTGAGGAATTTATTCATTTCTTTTTGTTAGTTTTCTCATCCCTTTCTTTAAAGGAGTTTTTCACTTCTTCTTTAAAGGTCTCTATCACTTTCATAATGTTACATTTAAAATCGAGTTCTTCTACTTCTTCTGGATTAGGTTGCTCAGGTTTTCCTGTTGTATACTCGCTGGATTCTGGTGTTATCATGTTGCTTTTCAGGTTGTTGGAGGAATTCTTGGATTAGCGCATGCCCATCTCTTCCTTCGAATGTGATCAGGAGAGTCTCAGTGGCTTGTTCCCTTGGTCTGGATGTATCCACCAGCACTGGATCAGGGCCACTTGGGGTGGATGTATCCGCCGGCACTGGATCAGGGCCCCTTGCTGGCCCAGGACCCTGCAATCAAAAGGGTGGACTTGGTAAAAGGAGCCTGCTCTTTTCAGCTCCGTGGGACAAGGGGACCCCTGTATCCCTGCACTCACCTTTCCCCCAAAGCCTCAGCTGGGAAGCAGGCTGAGTTCAGGGAAGCTAGGACCCTGCAGATGGAAAGGGGTGCCTGGGAACAAGCTGGGGTGGGATAAGCAGAAAAGCCAGTAGAGGGGGGTAGCCCCCCTAAGTGGCCAAAAAGCCTCGGGGATTGAGGGCTTCTGTAGACCCCTCCTGGGGCTCCTGGGCGGCAGGGCTGGGACCCACTTACCGGTCAATACTTGTTCATTTTAAGGCTAGACAATTACTTTAAATGTTGGGTATTTGCAAATCACTGTAAAATACTCAGGTGTTATTTATCCATTCATAGAAAGGAAATTGAGACTCAGAAACTAGGAACTGCGCCCTCAGAAATGGTCACACAGCAAGTAATGGCAAAACACGCTTCACTGTAAACCCATTGTTCTCATTGCTCAGGAAAATAAATTTTTTAAGAACTCTACTTTTATACTCCCCAAAGTCTCCTTATCAAAACAAGAAAATATTTAGGTCAATATTTCAGTTGTAAACTTCATTTTCAAAGAGATAAGAGTTTGTTTTTTTTTTACTCAAATATTTGGTTTGGACCTTCCTTCCTATTTAATATGTGGTCCTGAATTGGAAATTGCAAATCTGCATTTCATTCTTTTTTTTCCCAATAAATAGAAAAACAAAGGTGAACATTTGGTATACAGGAAAAAAGTTCAGGGAATCTAACCTCCAATTTTAGTGAAACATACACACACACAAGCAGGATGGCTCACAAAACAAAATATAATCTGAGAGAAGAGATTATAGATGTGGATTCTCCTGGCAGATGAGGGAAGAAACAGAGGTGTCACTTAGAAGAATGTTTTCAAAATGGGTTATTTGGTAGCTTCTTTCCCAAGGCAGCTAGCTGAGCATGAATGAAAGTGTCTCCAACCAAGTTAGTTCATGAAAGGAGAGAGTTCAGATGGAAGGAAGAAGAGGCAGTAAAACAGGAAGCAGCAGTAATCCATAGCAGACAAGAAAGAGGAAACCCCTTTGGACAGGCGTGGGTTGGTTTGCAGCTTAGGATGAGAGGTATCATGTTGTCTCTCTAGGTGGTGACAGCTGCACTTCAGAAGTGCTTGGGACAATGAGGAAAGACCACCTTGGCGACCAGAAATGACTGGGTGACTTTGGAATATGGACAAGTTGTATGAAACATTACGTTTTCATGCCTCTTTTTGCCTAGTATGCTCAGCCAAATATATAAAGTATGTTAAATTTAAGCATCACACAGATATTCTAATTTGGTCCATACAGCATATTTATAAAGTGAAATAGTTATTGCCATTTTACAGAAGAAGAAATAAGCTTACAGAGGAAAAGAGACTTTTCTCAGTGTTGGTTGCTGGGGCCAGATAAGAAAACATTCTATTTGTACCATATAAATAATATTCATTCAGTGTGGTAGGCTGGAAAACACCTGCTAGATAAGCAAGCATCCATTGGCTGTCTTAAGTATCTGAAGCAAGTCTTTCTGCACATAGGTAAATACAAGGATCTGTAAAGTCTGATGTTAAAGTAGATATAGACACATGGTAGACAGATAAGGAACTCTCAAATGTGAGCTGATAATTTTTTTATCTCTTTCTGAAAATTATCTTTATTTTCTTTTTTAAATTGATTTTTATTGAGCTCTACATTTTTCTCTGCTCCCCTCCCTGCTTCTCCCATCCCCTTCAGCCGTCTCCCAAGATCCCCATGCTCCCAATTTACTCAGGAGAACTTGTCTTTTTATACTTTCTTCTTCCCATGTAGATTAGATCTATGTAAGTCTCTCTTGGTGTCCTCATTGTTGTCTAAGTTCTCTGGGATTGTGATATGTAGGCTGGTTTTCTTTGCTTTATGTTTAAAAACCACTTATGAGTGAGTACATGTGATAATTGTCTTTCTGGGTCTGGGTTACCTCACTCAAAATAATGTTTTCTAGCTCCATCCATTTGCCTGCAAAATTCAAGATGTCGTTATTTGTTTTGAGCAGATAATATTTTTAAAGTACATAAGTATACGGAAATAGTTACAAGTTCATTATTAGCTAAAATCATCTTAGAAAGCTTCTCTTACTCCTGGTCAAAGCTTAATCTCCAGGCACTCTACCTGCTCCCTTCAATACTCATCTGACCTTGAGTTAATTACTTTTCTTGTTGCTATTACAAATACTAAATAAACAAAGCTGGTGAAGGATGGAAGGGTTTATTTTGGTTGACAGTTTGAAGGATACATTCTATCACAGCAAAGAAGACATGGAAGCAGAAATGTGGGGTGACTGGTAGCATTCCATCCACAGACAGGAAGCACAGAGAGATGAATGTGCTCAGCTCACCATTTTATTCAGTCCCAGCCAATAGAATGGTGCTGCCCTTGTTCAGGGTGGGTCTTCTTTCTCTATAAACGCTTTCTGGAAATACCCTTATCATAGACAACCTAGAATTGTTGTAAATTGTAGTAAAAATCAGTATAGATTTTATACTGATCCTAAACCCAGTCCAGTTAACATTGAAGACTGTTAGGAATTTTTCCTAACATGAGCTCTCTGCCGATGCAAAAATCCCAATCAAGCCAAATCATAACAAGCCAAATTAAAAAAATATCCAGGTTTTTCTGCGCTCTCCTGTGGCCCCAAGGGGGAACCAGAAAGCCGCGAACGCGACCACCGAGGAGAGAGGAAAGAGACCACAAGGGGACCTTCTCAGGGAAGCAGTTTAAGTAGACTGGGGGAGTGGTCAAAATTTTGGCGGGCTCGTCTTGACACTCCTCCAAGAAGGGGCTTGGCAGGCACAGGGACAGGACTCCAAAGATGGAGGCCAGAGACCAGGACTTGGGACTTACAAAGACTAATTACATCTTACAGTTGTAATTACTGTAGTAAGGTTCAATTTTTATATGCATATAAAAGAGCAATAGGTACATTCTAAAATAGAAAGAGTTCCTGAATGCAATTTTACACATGCTTTTCATTTTATTTTTATTAACTGACTCTTATTATTACCATGTTTTAATATGTAGAATGATCAGCATTATACTTCTGAGCTCTGTAAAGAAAGGACTGAGACTTTGATATGTGAAGGATAAGTGATGATTAACATATTGTAGTGCTTACCCAACCTCTGTGAGATCTCGAGAAGTGGGGCAGGGTAGAAGGCTAGAAAGGCTTTAGGAAAATGAAAGGGAGTTAAGTGTTGGGAAGGAAGAAAGGAGAATCAGAAAGACACTACGTTCTTTCAAAACTATCAAGTCAAGGCTGGAGGTATAACCTAGTAGTAGACTTGACTTGAAGATATAGGGCCCTAGGTTTGATTATCAGTATCACAGAGAGACAGACAAAAATGGAGTGGGAGTGTAGAGAGTGGTGATTTGAATGAGAAATGTCCCTCTAAGGCTCAGGCATCTAAATAGATTTCCCTAGTTGGTGATGCTGCTGGGGAGTGTAGAAAGTGTGGCCTTGACGGGAGACTATGTACTGGGGACTGGACTTGAGAGTGTCCAGTTTGTGTGTTGCTTTCATTGCTTAATGAATAAAGACACTGCCTTGGCCTAGTTGATAGGGCAGAACTTAGGTAGGCAGAGAAGACAGAACTGAATTCTGGGAGGAAGAAAGAGTCAGAGAAGCCATGGATCCTCTGCCTGAGATGGACGCCAGTTAGAATCTCCAGTAAGCCACTGCCATGTGGCAATACACAGATTAATGGAGATGGGTTAAACTAATATGTAAGAGTTAGCCAATAAGAAGTTAGAGCTAATGCCCAAGCAGTGTTTTAATTAGTACAGTTGCTGTGTGGTTATTTCAGGTGTAAGCTAGCCGGGCAGCCCTCTCACTCTTTGCAACATATCTCTCAACCTTCCACTCCTCCCTCTTACTGCCATACCTCCCCATCATAATGAGCTCTTATCACTCTGGAACTGTAAGCCAAAATAAGCTTCCTAAGTCACTTTGGGTCATAGTGTTTTAATACAGCAAAAGAAAAATACAGAAATACAGGGAGGAAGAAAGAAACACCAACTCTTTCTTGTAATCTTTAGGAGATCCAAGGTAATTTACTTTTTTTAGGTAATTGAATGGGGTCAGATCAAGGCCAAATGATGGTATCCTATAACTTACCGGCCTTGTAAACATCACTGATATCAGATTATCATCAAAAGATCATTTATGAGCTGGGCAGTGGTAGTACACGCCTTTAATCTCAGCACTTGGTAGGCAGAGGCAGGTGAATCTCAGAGAGTTCGGGGCCAGCCTGGTCTACAGAGCTAGTTCCAGGACAGCTACGGCTGTTACACAGAAAAACTCTGTCTTGAAAAACCGAGAGAGAGAGAGAGAGAGAGAGAGCATTTCTGCTCGTAGGTCACATGTGGGACAGCTTCTTTAGCGTTCCTTTTTTTTAAATGTTGCTTATTGTTTTGGGTTCTTTTGCTTTTTTAATTCTAAGATGACTTTTGATATGTATATGCCAATAACTTTCAAATATCATGCTATTTCAAAAACTTGGCAAGTACTGTTTAATCTTCATATTGACTATAGAGGACACTTTGATAGCGATTCTGAAGAAAAGGATAAAGGGGAGTAATTAGTTGTAATAATTTCTTTTCGTTTGCTTATCTTGTAACTCTATTTCCTAAAACTAAAACAAAACTAAGTCTTTTTTTGTTTGTTTTGTTTTGTTTTGTTTTCAAGGCAGGGTTTCTCTGTATCTTTGGAGCCTGTCCTGGAACTAGCTCTTGTAGACCAGGCTGGCCTCGAACTCACAGAGATCCGCCTGCCTCTGCCTCCTGAGTGCTGGGATTAAAGGCCTGTGCCACCACTGCCCGGCATCAAAACTAAATCTTAAGGGGCAAAGTTTCTCATTTCCTTTAAAACAAGTTAAAAGGGCACATTTAAGTTTTAGTTAACTAATTGAAAAGCCTAAAGTATTTCAAATATATTTAATTTGAAACTTAAAACTTTGAAAAATGTAAGAGGACTAGAAGCCCTCATCATGAGCATAAATCTAATGTCTCATCTCGTGAGACCGGGCCATGGCTATATAAACCTAATGTCATCTCGTGAGACCGGGCCATGGCTATATAAACCTAATGTCCAGTCATCTCGTGAGACCGGGCCATGGCTATATAAACCTAATGTCATCTCGTGAGACCAGGCCATGGCTATATAAACCTAATGTCCAGTCATCTCGTGAGACCGGGCCATGGCTATATAAACTTATGTCTGCTTGTAATCCTAGTTAACCAATTTATTAAAGTGTCTACGTTTATAATTATGCTTTGTTAATTCGAGAGAAGAAATCTTGTGTATATTCTGTGACACTTGTTTCTTTAGAGGAAATTAGTAGTATAAGGACTGTATCCCTTTTAAAGTTTGTAAAATTATGTGGTCAAAAGTCTACAGTCTAGAAAAAGTAGAATCAGTTCCACTCCCAGTGGCAGTTATGTGAAATTTCTCATCTCTTCACGTGTACACATTAACAGTAGACCATACTCTTCCTTTTAAAATATCATTCTATGCTTTATTTGATAATTTTATCCATGTATATAATGATCATAATCACCCCATTCTCCTCACTTATCCCCTCCAACTCCCTCAACCTGTTCTATTCTTAACACAACCCCACTCCTAATTTCACATCTTTAAAAAAAATTATAACCTTCTGAATTTAAAGGGATGTTGCATACGCCCAAATGTGAAATTATTTACAGGATCATGAGTAACTAACTTACCAATGGCTACATTCCCTGAGGAAAATGACTGTCTTTTCCCAGCAGCCATTATCTGCCTGTGGCTCCTTAGCTAGGAGCAGGACTCCTGTGTCCTTCATCCATGCTGAAATGTTAAGGGCTAAAACTTCATTATTTGATTATTTGCCAATTCAATAAATAAAAAGTACATTACAATTTGCATTTAGTTACCAGTGAGGCTCAGTGCCTGTTGTCAAGGCAGCTATTTCTCCATTTGACCCTCACCCCAAAAGCATCCTTAGTACACAAATTCTAGTATTAACAAAACCACAATAAATGAAGGAGTATGAATCACAGCATAGCCTTGTATTAGACATTGTGCACTTGTGTACTCAAGTGTTAATATCTCTTCTCAAGTGTTAAACATGGATAGAGGTTTATCCTTCCATTACAGGACCTATCATGGTAAGAAGAGAAGATGCAAGCCTTTGACCAATGCTTAGCAGAGGAGTCTGTGCCTACATCTATTTCTCTATTGGAGTTCATGTCCTTTCCATGCCTACACATTTCACAAATATCCTTGATTATAACTTTCAAGATAGCAAATATCAGGCACATTTTAAATTCCCTTCAAAATTTCTCTGTCATCCTTGACTATATACCTCCCCTTTATTCAGAGCTCTGGGAAATTGTTATATACTAACAGTTTGTCTAGAACTTTCAAGGAAATGTTGTTTTTCTTTTTTGTTCTATTCTCCACTGAGACATTTCTTTAGTAGTCACTTGAAGGTCTATAGTGCTCTCAGTTTTGTCTGGTCTTCATTTAGTGGTATTTGCTTTGTTTCTGTTTTACCTTAACACCATAAGAACTTCAGTTTCTCCTTAGAGGAGTAAGTGATTAAATAGCAACACTTTATCCCCCTTCAATTTGTGGCACATTTTAATCACAAATGAAAATAACTTAGTAAACTAGCATAACACATAATTCTGAGGACCTTCTAGTACTGTAGAACCCACATTTAAACTCCTCCTCCTAGGGTTGAGTTCATGATGGAGGGAAGAAAAAGACAAAAACCTACCAACAAGGGGTAATCCTGGTGATTACAACTTTTTCTTCTGGGGAGCAAATAACCTGCAGGCAAAGCCAGCCAAACTGCCCGGAGGATTTCCTGCCTACACTCTCACCTCCTGTCTGAATTATTCTGCAGAGATTGCCACCAGATAAAATACCCAGAAGTGATTTACAATGGTCAGTGCTTCTTTGGCAGTTTTGCTTATCAGTGCTAAGTCTGGATCTCTGGCAAATAACACCATTATTCTTTAGCTTTCATGCTTGTGTGTAAGTCTCACTCATGGGGAACTGAGATTTATAGACGATGTAATTTAGAATTCTGGGCCTATAAGTTAATGCTCTACAGATGTCTTCTTTAACTCTTCAGGGATGATACATGGGCAGAGCCCTGGAACAACTCACATCTTTTCACGTGGTCTCCCTGCTTTTGATAAAGGCCATATTCTGCCAGATTCACTGCTGTTTGCACTAGGGGGAAAAAGAGATTTGCTGTAGAAAAAAAATGAGATTAATGTCAGTGATGAAGCCATGTTTTTGAAATGTCAACTCAAGTGAGATAAATGATCATATAGAGCACTTACTAGATACTAGACCCTAAATTGATGCTTTAAAAAATCAATTAAATATATATGCATATGCATACTTACATACATACACCAATTAACTATGGACCTTATCTGATGCTTTGTATAAATTCATTTGTAAATCTATTGAATTCTTTTGACAACCTCATGGAATTGCATTTTATTCTTCCTACTTTGTTTATGAAAAGACAGAGGCTTGGGAAGATTATGCCATTGTTCTAAGAAGTGTCTGCGTTTTAAGCATCGTTGTTTATAAATCAGTCAGGTACACAGAAGTAAAATACCACTTGATTACAGTCTAGATCCAGTCCCTTCCCATCATGTATTTCCATGCATGTAGGGACGTATAAATACATTTTGTACTACTTCATTACTGTTGATTGATTTCTCTCCTATAATTATTCTCATATTATGGATGCTTTGAGTGAAAATTTTTGAGTTGTGTGTCTAGCTGGTTTCTTTTTTGCACATGTGAGTGGCTCCCAAAACAATTCTCTAAAGGCTAAATGTGAGTGGACACGGCGGCTATTGCATAGCCCTAGACATAAGCAGGCAACCAGATGTTAGTTAGGTACTTGTATTCTATTCTGCTCTCTCAAATGTTACGGTAAACTATTTATCCAAATTCTTGATGAGTCAGGACACATAATATATTGGTTTATATGAGTAAGTAGACATTTACAAGCTCATGAACAGTTTAGTATGTTTGAGCCCAGGAGACTGTTCAGGCCCTCTTTTTCAAGGGTGCTTCCCTATGCTGTGTCTGAAAGATGATATCACCCAGCTCTAAATGAACCCATCTTTGAAATGGAAGGAACTGAACATGGTTACCAGTAGGGCAGATAGTAAAGAAGCCCTTCATTGGTTATGCCAGGTACAATATACTGTTTCAAGTTCAACTCTATAGTCTTTCAGGTTGCTTAGAGGGTCATGTGCATTATAATTGGTTAGAATTCACACTATATCTTGACAGTACACATCTATTTCAGTCAAAATTACTTGGTGCTAGCTGGAACTCAGATTAGAAATTCACTTAGAAGAAACGTGTGACCTCTGTTGTGGTCCTCTGGATGGTAAAGAGTCAGAGTCTGCCAAGTTTCCTGTTGGGATGACCAGGACTTCTCTCTCCTCACACAGTCAGCCTCCAGTTGTATCATGTGTACAAACAGATGATGTATTAAATCATCTAATTCTCTGCTGCAGGCCCAGCCTACTTTCTTGAGGCCTGAACACAGCTACTTCACCAAATACCTGTGAAATAATGGAGCAGATATTTTCAGGAGGAACCCCTACACCAGTGGTTCTCAACCTGCCTAATGCTGTGACCCCCAACCATAAAATTATTTTTGTTGCTACCTCATAACTGTAATTTTGTTACTGTTAGGAATCATAATGTAAATATTTTTGGAGACAGAGATTTGCCAAAGGGGTTGAGAACTGCTGCCATACACCTTCAATGTGATTAAGTCCCCTTGGTGTTTGGGCTTGAAAAAGAGAAAGTTATTTCGTCAGATCTGCACAGAAGAATAGGTAAGTATTTTATGAACCAATGTCAAGAATTTCATATTCAAATCAAGAAACAATTTGTTTCCTCCTTCATCCTAGGAGATTATATCGATATTCTTTTGGTGCTACCATACAGCTCTCAACGTTTTGGACTCATTAATGAGAAACCACTATATTGAAGATACTTGACAGAAAAAAAATGTGGTCAAAGCCTAAATCATAGTTAATCACATTATTCCCAACAGAGAAGGCTAGAATCAATATTTTAAAGCTATGCAATTGACAAACACACTATACATCTTTTTATATATGACATTAACTATAAGCAGCTAAGTATAGAAAAGACAAATGTTTGTGGTTAATGCCAGGTAGAGTTTTCTTCTCTGGGCACCCAAAGCAAAGCTATTCATCTAAAATGGAACATACTTAACCTATGCTTTGGGTCCATAGTGGTACCCAGTGTAAAGTCCCACCATACTGTAGTTCTCAAGCTCACTCCATCTCTGCCAGTCTGAAGAGTGAAGGTGTCATTTTACTGGCATGTATGTCTTTCAGAATTCCCACCATCGAGTTGCATCCCTATAAACATGGAATTGAAGTCAGGAAAAGGTAGTCCTTGGTGTCTAGAAGATGGATAATTAGGCATAATCTCACAAAACAAGGTGATCATCAACAATAGGAAAGGTGCTAAAAATACTGATGGGCAGATTAGGTCTCAGCAGGTAAAGCAGGATCACATGGCTATCGTGGAGGTCCATGTTAGAGATGCAGCTGGACCTAAGACAATGGTTGCTTAATTTGACTCTAACCATCTGTACCACTTCAGGCAAGTTTCAAATTTTCAAGAAGTTTGGGAACAGATCACCAGCCTAGACATTGTTAGAGTCACTCTTTACTGGATTTTCTTTAAACTGCTACCATTTCTCTGACTCTGAATAGCACATGAGTATATATCTGGGTCTCCTATTGGTGTCGCACCAATTGTGTAAGTAGTTCTACCTCTGAGCCCTTCCAGTTGTGTAGGGTAGAAGTTTCCTTTGCTAAGGTTAAGGTTCTGGAGAATGTGCCTTACATTTTAGCTGCCCTGTGGTTTAAACTAAATCTGTATGTTTTTTGCCCTTGTTATGTAAAGCCAATGTTTTAGAGTGCAGAAAATCCCCGTCTTTTCCAAATAAACCTTTACTGTCAAGAATACTGCACAATTGTGGATTCAAAGATGTTTATTTGAAATTCAAAACTAAAAGTGCACCACTCATCACCAGTTTCTGTTACTCTCATCTTGATGGGAAGATCATCAGGGAGCAAGAAGATTTGTATGACAACTTTGAAATAAGTTTAATTTTTGCTATTGTAACACTGAATTTTTTCATGCTTTCTTTATAGTACTTTAAAACTTTTTCTGTGTTTTTGAGGTGAGCATAGACTCAGCTTTCCTGAGTCTCTCCCTCGTCAGTCAATCCTGGTCACCCTATGCTCTAGCTTCATTTCTGTTGCTATAATAAGCTCTCCCCACAAGAAGCAATTGGGGTAAGAAAAGGTTGACTTTTACTCGCTACTGGGAAGTTACAGTACCAGGAGCTTGAGATAGCTAGTCTTGTCATATCTGTAGTCAAGAACAGAGAGAAATGGATAGATCCATTCTTGCTTGTTGGCTAGCTGGCTCAAGATGTAGCCTGACCCCCTTTGGACCACAGTTGTATCTGCTTCTGTGTGCTGATTCTGAGGAAACACTTCCCTATTGTCCCAATGGAGCTCATGAGAATTCACTTCAGTGGTGCTGATCTCTTAACGACCATAGCTTCAGTTCAGCCCCAGGTGAGCCTGATCAGCATTCACAGATTCTTAGTCAAAATATAGCATGAATAGCTCCTATTCCTATCCCTGATAGAATCTTTGTTCCTCTCTAAAGCCAATGAGCTAGGCCTCAACTTTCAATGTTTCTCTCAATATTCTTTTTTTGAATTATTATTAGAATTTGGGGAATCTCATACAATGAGTTTTGACCATATTCTCTCAGCATTCTTCTGAGATCCTATAAAAATGGCCCATTAATCTCTGCTTCCAGTATTCAACTTCTTATTCAAATTCATACACAGTCAAAAGGCATGAAAGCCACATGGTCAGATTTATTACATCGGTGTGCCCACTATCACACCACCTATATCTGTTCTAGTTCTACATATTTTGCTATTATAAAATATCCAAACAAAAAAGCATATTAGAGGAGAAAATAGTTTGGTTTTGCTTACATTTCCAGGTTTCAGCCCACCATTATGGGGAAGTTAATGAAAGAACTTAGAACAGATAGTTCGTATACATAGTAAAGAGCAGCAAGAAATGAATGTATGTATACACACACACTTTTTTGTTTGCTTGTACTCAGCCAATTATACTACTCTTCCATAGTTCAAGACACCCTATCTTGAGAATAGTGCCACCCACAATGGGCTAGTTCGTCACATATAAATTAATACAATATCATATAGACATATCCACAGGACAGCCCAATGTAGATAGCCCCTCATTGAGGTTCTCTTCCATGTAACTAACTCTATGTTGTAACAAGTTGAAAGTTAAAGTTAACCATCACCTGTCTTTACAGACCAATCTTTCTTACCAAGAGATGGTTACCTAAAAGAAAAGTAAAAACAACTGTAGTTTGTTTGGTTTTTACTCTTTGGGCTATTTTGCTCTTTTGGGTGTTCCACAACCCAGGTCCCAAATAAAACACACACAGAGGCTTATTATTAGTTATAAATGCACGGCCTTAGCCTGGCTTCTTTCTTGCCAGCTTTTCTTAACTAATTACTTTGACTACATTTTACCTCTGGGCTTCTTCTTTTCTTATATCTATATATCTTGTTTTCACTCTTACTCTGTGGCTGACTGGATGATTGGGTAACTGGCCTCCAATGTCCTCTCATTGTTCTCTTGTTCCTTCCTTCTCCAGATGTCTCCTACTATTTATACTCTCTGCTTCCCAGCCCCACCTATCCTTTCTCCTGCCTCGCTATTGGCCATTTAGCTCTTTTTTAGACCATCAGGTATTTTAGAAAGGCACAGTGCCACTGCTTCACAGAGTTAAACAAATGCAATAGAAACAAGAGCAACACATCTTTACATCATTAAACAAATATTCCAGAGCATAAACAAATGTAACACTCCTTAAAATAATATTCTACAACAAGCAATCACCTCTCATTTCAATAAAAGAAGAAAATTATGTTGCCCCAAAGACAATTGCAGCAGAAATAGGTGTAAGCTAAAGACATAATTCAGTAATGGCCAGGAGACTACTAGAACACTCAAATAGTCTAGGTTGTTATTTACCATTGTTATTTGTATGGCTTCTGACCTCCAGAAAGACAAAAAGAAGGTTAAATCAGAGTTTGGAATTAGCATGTAATGAATACTGTGACTCATGCAATTCTAGAAATATCAACTGTTCATCTTAACTATAATTGTCATTATTCTTGAAGAACTATATATTAAATCTGTAACTTAGTATACTTTCAGAGACTTCATGTTTCTTAGTGTGAGCTCATGACGAATTGCTTCTTTGTTTCAAGAATATGAGTGAAGAGATATAAAGACAAACTATCATAAATACGGCAACTTGTTAGCTGCCAATGCCAGGATCTGGAGTAATTGCTTTAGTTTGGGCCAGCAGCTCAGGATGGAGAAACTCCTTATCTATCAGCACTGGGAAGTAAGGAGACAGTAGAAGCTTGCTGATTCTTACATTTTTATGATAGTTGCCCTAAAGTCCTAATCCAATAATCATAACATCGAATTTAGATCAATTTTGGTGTCAGTTGATATTTTGTCTTTCAAATTGTGATTTTATAATCTAGGTGCAATAAAAGATACACAATCCTGTCCTGAAATTATGCTAGGAAACTCTTATTTAATTATCAAAGACACAATTGACATGTTTAGGAAACTCTTATTTAATTATCATAGACACAATTGACATGTTTAGGAAACTCTTATTTAATTATCATAGACACAATTGACATGTTTAGGAAACTCTTATTTAATTATCAAAGACACAATTGACATGTTTAAATTTGGAAAGCGTGTTCCAGCCTTTGTAGATAGTTTGGTTACAAAATGGAAATTTACTTTTATGCAGTTATTTTGGGTTGTTTTGTTCATTAGATATAGCTGTATTTCTCTGTTTTGTGCTTGTTTTCCCTGAGAGGACATAGAGGGTTTCTCTAGGTTGTGCCACTGAAAGTGTGGGAAGAGAGGAAAGAGCATCCTAAGCTGATCATCTCTGAGGTGCTGGTTGGCTTCTGATGTCTCATAATTACAGAAGGCTATAACCCTCACGCGTAATAATGTTTCTCAGTGAGAATCAGCTCTCAGCCTGTGCTGGGAAGGAACTCACGCATTTATCTAAGCGCAGTCTCAGCCCTCTTCAGTGTCTGCATCTGTCTCCTGTTGCCCTTTCCTAGCCATCCCTACTTATCACAAATTCTGGGAAGAGGAAGTTTTAACTACTCATTGGCCAACAGTCGGCAGAATTAAGTCAGAACCACAGAAGATTTCATGATTTCATGATTTTACCTTACAAGAGGTCTAAGGTAAATAAGACAAGCATAGGTTGTTGTTAGTTTCTTCATATTCTCAGGAAAAACTACTTTGGGCATATTGTGCTCTTACTAGAATCATTACACTTAAAAGAGTATATTTACATCAGGAAACTGCAAAGAAGACCCTAAGAAAAATACCTTAAGAGTGTGTGTGGGTGAGTGATAAAAAAGAGAATATGTGACAAGAAAGCCAAAAGGGGCCACTGGGAGGACGAAGGGGACCAGGAGACTGGTCCTAGAAAGGGAACCCAGTTAAGGGAGCAGGGAAGGAGAACCAGTGAAAACAAAGAATGTGTGAGAATGTCTTAATGAAGCCCATTACTTTGTGTGCTAATTTAAAACCTAAAGCAAAGGAATAAACCTGAGTCTATCAGTACCAATAATCATAATAGCTATGAAAATTATATAGAACATGCAAATGTAATTTAAAAGATTCACTGATGTAAGCAGTTTTCTTTAATCTAGCTAATAAACTTATTCCTGGTAACAGATTTTTTTATATATACTTCTCTCACCCCTTGAATCAGAGTTTTTTTTTTTCCGAGATTTCAGTGTGAAGGTTAACTTCTTTGAATCCAAAGAAAGCAGTGCTTTAAAATAAATCAGTTTGGTATATTTTAGGGAGCACTCACAGTAGTAGTTTGGATATGACTTTTTAAAGGGGTCCTCACATGTTAGCTATAATTAGATTTGCAAGAGTATTTCACACTAGACCCATGGGGGTGAGATGGTGATTTCATTTCATTTCTCCTCCTCCCATCTGGTAGCTAGGTATCTTTTCTTCCTTTGTTGAATTCCTATTGTAGAATTGAAGTAGACTGTTTGAATCATGTGTGATATTCTAGTAGACAGCTCCTGTAATCTTGATGACTTATGCTTTCTTCTTGAAAAATCAATGAAAACCAGTCAGCCTGAAACTGATAAGAAGGACTACAGATCCCACATATGGAGTGGTCATGCAGTGTTTCAAACCTGAAGCAGGTGATAGTTAATTTGTGTTGTGTGTAGAGGCAGCACAATGGTTATATCTCCCAGCTGTTTGGGACAAGCTACAAACATCAACCATTGTCTTGGCTCATGATTCCATGATAGAGAGTGTGTTTCCAAGGACTGATGCTAGAGACTCGATGACACTTGCCACTTTCTCTTCACCTTGAAGGCTGCCTCTTCAGTTCTTCCCTGAGTATCACAGAGTTACAGGTTAATGTGATTCCTGGGGCTGTCTTTTGATATTAACATAGTGTCCAGTTCTAGGCTCAGAATGAACAGTTGGAAAAGCTTTTCAGACTCCGTGGAAGGACTGCTTCACAGTAAGTGTACTCTGATAGGAGAATCAGTCAGACAGAAACATGGGACCCTGTGCAAGGTTCAGCCAGCACCTATCTTGGGCCCAGCTGTCTCGTCATCACCCTACAAAATCTCACACTATGAGGATTGGGTGCTGCACTTGTGACAGAGACTGCAGGGTAGTACAGAGGATCTGTGGTGCTGCACAGGAAATTTCCAATGGGAACTTCAAGGTACTTTTGAAGAGAATTGTTTACCAAACACCTTTGGCGAATAAAATGGAAAGAAATCTGAAGACCTATAAAGAAGTATGTAAATTAGTCATGTTTTGATAATTGGGGCATTGTTGATCTGGAGGAACTGCTAACTAGTTCCTAGATATGGAAAACAGCTCCCCTTTCATAGGTTTTTATGAGTAGCCCATTACCTCATTCACTTTTTTTCTTGGGCTTCCTCTAGATTATTCTCCACCTGTTCCAGCTACCATTAGGCCAGGTAATAACAGGCTACGAAGGAGGGATCTTACATCCCAGACCCCACTGAAAAATTTCAGGCTAGCCAAACCTTAAGCACTTTTTTTTCACATGTGGTATATATGCATATGTGTATTGCACATGCATGTGTGAGGATTTGCATATGCTTATATAAGAGGAAGTTTTAACTACTCATTGGCAAATAGTTTGCAGAATTAAGTCAAAACCACAGAAGATTTCCTGAGGGAGGGAACCAACACTTAATGTGAGTATAAATCTTTGAGAGGTTTAAGGTAAGTAAGAAAAGCATAGATGGTTAGTTACTTCATACTTCCCAAGAAAAATACAGATTTTTCTTTGGTGCATTTGGAGGATAGAAGTAGATACCAGATGAATTCTTTGATTGCTCTGCACCTGAATCCAGAGTTTGCTATTTGCTCAATCTAGCTAGCCACCTTCTCTAGGAATCCACTGTCCCCACATCCTGAATGCTGGCATTACAAGCAGACTACTTTACCCGAATAGCATTTACACATATGTCTTTCAGTTACTTTTTTTTTCCTTTTTAACCTGTGAGGTGTTTTCAATTCTGATGGAGCATAGAAACTGTGAGATTAGGCTGGGAAGGATAAACAGAAGATATTAAGATAAAATAATTGATGTGGGAAAGATTAATGAGAAGGAAGGAAATTGAACTAAGGCTGGAGTCCTGTATTAACTCCTTAAGAAACATAGATGAGAATTTGCGTATGGATTATAATTCAATCCAATAACATAAATTCTCAAAGAAGGGAAAGTTGGCTACAAGTTTCCCAGGTGGCAGTTGAGTTTGTTGTCTCTGATTTCAAATGAGGAATAAAGCTAAGAAAAGAGCACATGTGCAATAATTTATTGGGAAGTAGAGTAGAAGCCTCCAAAACAAAAAGGAATCTAAATGATGGGTCACCAGGAAGTGTTTGGACCTGAGTTCTGTTTATATTCTGTTTATAATGTGGTCCTGCCTCTAAGCAAATTAGGTATTCAGTTGGGAGGAATCTGATTTGTTAATTTGAATATATATGGAGGGTTCTGAACAGTCAATACATAGAATGGAAGAGCATAGGTTCAGGGGGAAAAAAAGCCTGCCTAAGAGAAAGTCTGACATAAAAGCCTGCCAGAGGCACCAAGAAGTAGAAAGAACCTGAAAGTAAAAAGAACAAAGGCTGGTATTGGATGAGATCTTAGTGAGTCAGGCCTCTTATGGATGGAATAGATTATTCCATCCTTAGGCTAATAACTGATTGCCTAGAACTTACATGTTTTCAGGATTGACACCCATTCCATCAGGGCATGAATGTTTGGTCTTATGGCATAGGCTAACCTACTGAATGGGCTGCTTTATTCCTAATTCCTAGCATGCTAAGCAGTGAGGAGATGGCCGGCAGAGCCCAGGTACATGGCTAAAGTAGGGGGTAAGCAAAGGCCTTCAGCTTCATATTGTTATTCATCAGAGGGACAGGATGTCCTATTACTTTCAATAGTGAGGATAGTACAGGAAGGAGACGTTAAAGGATGATTCTGTGGGGCAATTGAAGTGTTAAGACTGGGACCATAGGGCCCATGAGATGTCTCAGAGGATAAGATTGCTTGCTTCAAGCCCAGTAACCTGAGTTTGAGTCCCCAAACCCACATGGTTGAAGGAAATAACCAAACTAGCAAGTTGCCCTCTGATTTTAACATGTAAATTAATGTAAAAAAGTAACAGGGGACCTTATTGGCCAGTTCCTTCTTTAAAACCTGCTTCGCCCTGCTGCTCATATAAATCAGTCACTGCAAAAGCAAGACACTTGGTAGATGTGTGCCACCACATGAATTATGTAACTCTTTAGAACTCCAGTTTCCTCTTCTGTAAAATGAAAAAACTAACACTGCTTCCCTCTTAAGATAAAAGTGAGGAGTTAGGAAAACACGTATACAGTAACTGCTCAAGAATGGTTGGAAGGTATTGCAAAGAAAATGGGTAGGGAAAATAGGACATGGTGCTGGCGGGAGTAGGAAGGCTAAGCTTCTGTGTAGACTCCTGAGTAGCAGGGATGCTGCAGAATATTAATAGTAATTAATTAGATTCACTGATGGGGTAACACAGAGCTGCAGAGGTCAGGAGGATAGATGCTGTTTAGAGGTGTGGTCTATCAGAACTTCAGCCTCTCCCCTCTTCCAGCAAACATGCCAGTAGTACCTGTGAGCTAAGATAGCTGGAGAGGATCGAGTTTTCAAAAAGCACAAGAGACAGATTCTAGCCAATGTCCTGAGAGGCTCCAGTTGCCTTTGTTCTGGTTCTCTGCTTATGTGTGCTTATGTGTGTGTTTGGGGGGGTGGTATCTTCCTGTCTTTTTTTTGTCTTTTATCCACCTCCACTAGGTAGAAGCTGCCAATTTTGATAGCATCTCTCATTACAAGTTCTCTGGTTGTTGTTTCAACAAGGAAAAGCAGTAAATATATGATATGATGAAATATTATTGGTTGTCATCTGCTTGCCCTGCATGGCATTGCTCTCAACTCATTCTCCCTATGGGAGAATAACAGCAGCACACTTCCCACATCCAAACTGGAAGACAACTGCCATAGCACGAGACGTTATCTTACTGATCAGCCCAAGAAACAAGGGTCTTGAACAATTTTGAGCCTGGCTTTTCTTTCTTTACTTTTAAAATTAGCATATATTTATTGCATATAGTGATGAATTCTACTACAGAAATTTCATTCAAATGTGTTACACATTTAACCATATCTGTCCCTGCTCCCAAAAGTTGAGACAAAAAAAAAAGCCTATTTTTGTTTGTTTGTTTGTTTGTTTTTGCTTGTTTGCTTTAACTTCAGAAGCAAACTCTCAGAAACCTGAAGCAGATTTCTCTTATGGTCTGACTTAGGTGACCCACTAGTCTGTACAACTTCACCTTATATAGAGATGATTAAGAAACAGAATATTTGGCCAAGAAAGGTGTGAGTTCCATCATTGTATCTAGTATATATTTATTCTCCTAGGCAAAATACCTTATAACCATGAATGAAATCAGAATTTTGTTAACACACAAGACAAGAAATTGGTCATACAGTCATCAACTATGTTAACATGACCTGCAGAGTCTTACTTCTGCTTTTTCTATTGCTAACCTCTGGTCTCCATCTTCTATATTTTTTTTTCTCAAAGGTACTGTCTGAAAAACATGTATTTTATTTAGAGACACTTTGAGACTCAGGCACCTGTTAAAACAGTATCTGGTGCTGTATTGCCAGGACTGTGGTAGAGGAAGCGTCATAGAAAATAAGAAAAGTCGACCTGGAGTCAGAGTTAGACTTGTCCACTTATTAATTAATTCATGCTGGGTAGGAAGCAGGAGGGTGAGTGAAGTGTACAGGAACATAAATGAATTTAGAAGACTATTCAGGGGCCAGAGCATTCAGAGTTTTGTTAGCCTTGGTCAAATAAATAGGATATAATATTTCATATAATGGAAGTAACTAGAGCAGTGGTTCTTAACCTTCCTAATGCCGTGACCCTTTAATACAGTTCTTCATATTGTAGTAACCCCTATTCATAATATTATTTCATTGCCATTTCTTTACCAATCGTGCTACTGATACGAATCATAATGTAAATATCTCATATACGACTCCCAGAGGGGTCATGACAAACAGGTTGCGAATAACTGCACTAGCTATTCTAACTAGTGTTAGAATAACTGAAACAAGATAGTGTGTGGTCTACTTTATGTTTGAAAATTCTCAATTGAATTGCAGTAAATAAGGACATTGAACTAGGGTTCCAGTGATTAACAGTCTACCTGTGAATAGAACTTTTTAAAAGCATTAGAATAAGTAACTAATAAGTAGATTGTTGCTATGGAGAGAACAGTAAAGGGTGAAATTAAAGTCAAGGGCAACCTATGACTCAGATAATTACCCCTCGGCTTTCACACATGTCTGCAACTCTGTGGAAAACTGAAGGGCAGTCTGACCACCTTTAGTATATTCAGTATATTCAGAAGGTTGCTCTGAACCCTTATGACTGCTAATATAAGGGCTGACATACCTAGTAACCCTGCTCTGCCCTTAAAATATACCAAACTGTTGGGATCATTTGAAGTCCTGGCCTCCAGCTGCTCTTCCCTGCTAGAGATCTTTACTTTCCTTCTGATTTGAGTTACTGAAAGCTGTGTCATAATTGTTTACCAGCTCTGCTTCACAAGCACATGTTGCCTTGAGGATCAGAAGATAAGGTTTTCACCTGTTGGCCCACCTGACTGTTGGGTATATAAGCCTCCATGGTGCTATTGAATAAAGGGCTTCTTACCAGTGACTAGAGGTCTGTGTCTGTCTCTCTGTCTGTCTGTGCTGTCTCTGTGTGTCTTTGTGTGTTTCAACCTCCAGCCCCTTGCCCAAAGCTCGCGAACTGTATGGAGCGCATAGAGCACAGACAGACATTGTGCGCTGTGACAAACTGTAAAATTTTTCTTTTCTCAGTAAAAGAAACCCAAGGTGTCCATGTCTTTATTTTCTCTTGATTATTGCTCTTCTCTTCCAGGAACTCCAAGTTTTAGCTTTAGCTGCACTGGCTGCAGGTATACAGTTTACTTAAGAATATATTTTTAACTAGGGGATATAAGGTTTTCTCCCTTAGTTTATATATTCACAGCTATTCATCATCTAATTGAGTTTCTGTTTTTTATAGTTATTAGCTTTGAGAAATCCACTGTCATTATTAAATAGACAGGGAAAGAATATTCTTATCATAGTGATAGTCAGTATATTTAAAGTCCTCTTGAGTTGTCAATATTATTTAAAATCATTTTTGGAGTTGGTGAAAATCTATTCCCATAAAGGACATCAACAAATCAAATAATCCAATGAAAAATGGGGTATTGATGTAAACAGGGAATTCTCAACAAAGGAATCCCAAATGGCAAAGAAACACTTAAAGGAGGTGATGGCACATGTTTTTAATCCCTGCATTTGGAATGCAGAGTTAGGTGGATCTTTGAGTTCAAAGCCAGCCTGATCTACAGAGTGAGTTCCAGGACATTCAGGGCTACAAAGAGAAACCCTGACTTGGAAAAACAATGACACAGAAAAAGTTTAGTATCCTTAGCCATTGGGGAAATGTAAACCAAAATGAATCCAAGATTCCATCTTAAGGTGACAGAATAGGTAAGATTAAAAACACAAGTGATAGGTCATAGTGGTGAGATGTGGGGGCAAGGGGAATACTCTTCCATTGTTACTGGGAGTAAAACTTTGTATAGCTACTTTGGAAACCAATATGGACATTTCTCAAAAAAAAAAAAAGGGAATCAATCTACCTCAAGATCCAGCTATACTACTCATAAGCATATACCCAAGGGGCGTTCCATCCTACTACAAGGACACTAGTTCAACTATGTTCATAGCAGCTTTATTCATAATAACCAGAAATTGAAAACAACCTAGATGTCCCTTAATGAAGAATGGATAGAGAAAATGTGGTCCATTTGCACAATGGAGTATTACTCAGCTCTTAAAAAAAATAACATCATGAAATTTGCAGGCTAGTAGATGAAACTAGAGAAAATCATTCTGAATTCCATCTGACCCAGAAGGACAAACATGGTATGTACTCATAAGTTGGATATTAGCTCTAAAATAGGTATAACCATGCTACAATCCACAGACCAAAAGAGGTTAAGTAATAAGGAGGGCTTAAGGGGAAGGGCACATGGATCTCCCTGGGAAGGGGAAATAGAATAGATTTTACTGATGGACTGGGGAGCTGGTGGGTTTGGGAATGGGAGGGATCTGGTGGGGTGTGTGGGGGGAGTACTTGGAGAGACTAGTGGAATTGTGAGACCTTTGGTGTGAGGGAGGGAGAAACCTAATGCAATGAAAACTCCCAGGAATCTGAGGGTGAACCTAGCAAAGCCTCCTCATAATAGGGAATTTGGAGCCTGAACACCTCTATAACCATGGAAGGCTTCCAGTGGAAGAATTGGGACACTGAGCCAGGCACAACCTTTAACCTGCAACTAGTTCTGTCTGCAAGATGTACTGGGGTAGAAGTGGCACAGAAATTATGGGAGTGCCCAAATAACTTGCCCCAACTAGAGATCTATGCCACAATAGGGAGCCCATGCCTGACCCTGACTGGAAGGTCAGGAACCAGAGTGGATAGCCCCGAGACCTAGGATAGAATCAAACACGAGCAGAAAAAAAAGTCAATGAAATGATTATTAATGATACTCTGCTATACTCATAGACTAGAACCTAGCATAATTGTCATCAGAGATGCTTCATCTATTGCTAGGCTTCCTTGAGCCTCCATATTCCCCAGGGAAAAAAGTGACTGTGCTATCTGCCCTTTCCGCACCCCCACAATACAGGACAATTAGATGAGATAGGGAGTCGAGTCAAAGCAGGAATTCAGTTTATTACTGTGAACCTCCGCTTATAAAGGTTAAGCAGCATCCTTTGATATAAGGGTACCTTCAGCCAATGAGAGGCAGTCAAACCCTCCCTCTGGCTGGAGGGGCATCTACCTAGTTTTTTCTGTCCTATAGGCCTTGAGGTACAGGCCCTGAGATAATTTTGACCCAACATCTCCCCCTTTTGTTTTATATTCTACCCTCTACCCCGGTCACCAGGCCAGAATAGCCCACCAAGGAGAGAGTACGTGTCAGGGCCACCCCTGTCTGGAGTTTCGGGCCCGGACACCCTCAAACTGAGAGTTCATCCATGGGGTGAGATGTATCAAGCCTATCATAATGTACTAGAAGGGCCATGTGCCTGTTGGATCTGTTTTTGGAATGCTTGTTTCAGCCTTTGGAAAATGCATGGGCCAAAAAGACAGATCAATAAACAAATAGCCATGAACCCAATTAGGGAAGAAATGAGTGTGGTAAGCCGTGGGGACCAATTAAACCAGATCTCATAGGGGGTCCTTGACTTAAATGCATCAATATCTTTTCTTAACTCATCTAGGGTTCTTGTAACTATCCCGGAATGGTCTGCATAGAAGCAGCATTCTTCCCCAAGTGCCTTGCAAGATCCTCCCTGTTCCATAAACAGCAAATTCAAGCTTCTCTTATTTTGTAAGGTTATCCTTGCTAAGGAATCCAAATAATGTAATGCAATCTCTATTTTTTTCTAATTATGTCCTCCAGCCCACATCCTCTCCCCCCTCCCCACGGCCGCAGTTTCTAATAGTGGAGGCAGTCCGGTTGCTTTTTGGGCATACATAAAAGAGTGTCTGCAGGAGGGCATGTCTCCTAAGGACATGAGAACACCCAGGCTCATTAGGGTAAGATGCCTGGGGTAGGATGCACCCCTGAGAGCCTCTGTATTCAGGTCTCCCTTTGATCCCCTGAATCCAGTCTCCCACATCACAGCTCCCATGCGCCAAATCGCAGAGGTCAAACATCAGGTCAGGCCACCACGTCCAGGGTTTCATCACCTGAGAAGTCTGCTTTAGGATCCCTCCAGTGCCAGCACACGACAGGATCCATGTCACCTTCTGTGGTTGGTGAGGGCTTGCTGTCTGGACTTTGGTCCCCGTGAGAAGAATTAACATGATTATCACCAGAAGGACCTTCTGAAATAGATAAACAGGCAACACTCTCCGCAAGGGTTAATTCCCTTGGGCAGTGGTTATTTTTTTTCTTGTGTTTGTATTTAAGGTTTATCCACCATAATCTCTTTATTTCTTGGTCATCTTGGTCTTCTCCATTGTCCTGAGGGGAGGGGAGAAATTTTCAGTTGCCAGCGGGTAGCCATATAGGCATTTCCCCTCTGTTTGGGAAGACACATCCATATCCTTGGCCCTGTGTCAACAAGGGATCTAGGACCCTCCATTGGTTAGTGAGAGGATCCTTCCACCTAACCTTTAGGCAGGGCCTTGTTGGTAGGGATCCCCAATGTTTCTGGAATCTATTTTGTTCATCTTATTTTTGAAAATTTAAAATATTGATGGTTAACAATGCCTTTTGCAGTTGTAGATGGGGGAGACTTCTCCCCCTTTTTGTTTTATAAGGACCTATTTGAGATATTGATGATGTCTTTCAACAATTGCTTGACCCTGAGAGTTGTATGGGATCCCAGTGGTATGTGATATATTCCATTGCTGGAAGAATTCTTTTAATGCTTTACTTATAAAACAGGGGCTGTTGTCAGTCTTGACCTGTTGTGGTAGTCCCATTGTAGCAAAACATTGTAAGCTTTAATTCTGTTGCAGGGATCTGGGGGTATAAGTATTTGAGTCCTCTCCAGTTGACATGAGTTAAGTCATGCATTTGGGTAGCATTTTGAATGGGCAGAGTTGAGACCTCTATGAGACTGGCCCCTGAAGCAGCAGCACCGCAGCAGCATTCCCTTGACAAATGAGGTCTGAGATAATTTTGGCCCAACAATCTATCAACAGATGTGAGCAGATACAGAGAACCACAGTTAAACATTAGGTGGAGCTAGGTCAATTCTGCAGAAGAAGGGGAGGAAGGAGCTAGAGAGGGCAAGGACACCACTAGAAAACTCACAGAATCAACCAAGAAGGACTCATAGGGGCTCATAAGACTGAACCAATAGTCTGGGAGCCTGTATAGGCTTGACCTGGGTCCTCTGCATTTATGTTATGGTTGTGCAGCTTGGTTTTCTCATGGGACTCCTAACAGTGAAAGTAAGGGCGCTCTCTAGCTTTTTTGCTTGCTTTAGGAGACACTTTTCCTCATCTGGTTTTATATGAGGTCATGTGCCTAGTCTTATTGTTACTTGTTATACCGTGTTTGGTTGATATCCCTAGGAAGCCTGTTATTTTCTGAAGGGTAATGGAAGAGTAGATCTGGGGGACAGGGGAGGTGGAGGACTGGGAGGGGAGGAGGTAAGGGAAACTGTGGCCATGATGTAATATATAAGAAAATAATAATTAAAAAAGAAAAATCATTTTTGGTAATCTAAAATTGTAACTGATCTATTGTCTCATTCAGGACCATGAAGTCCAAAAATTCAAGTCTAGCAATTAACCTCCTAGCCCTTGGGTTACTTCTTGTTTAACACTCATTTCTGTTTGGAATTATTTAATATTTATACCCAGGAAAATGACGTTTTAGTAAGACTCAGTGACATATGAGAGATGTGGCTTTAATTTGTTATCCAAAAGAAAGGCAGCTGGGAAGGAAGTCACCTTGAACAACACCATTGTGTCTACTTGAATGTACATGTGTATACTAAAAGGTTAGAAATTAATTATTTTCAATTTCTTCCTGCCTCCCTACACCTTGCAAAGTTTTCCTGTACATGGGTTGGAGTTTGCTATTCGAGTTGGTGAACTCCATTAAAAGCATGTTATTTGCTTTACTATATTTCATGCCAAACAATGTTCAGTAATGAGGAAATAGGAGAAGTGGAGGATCAGTCCGTTTCCCATTCTTCCCATATGTTGCCTAGCCACACATCTCACATGCCATTCTGAGATGTAATCTGATGTACTGAAAATGTTTTCTGGCAAGAGGTTTCCCAAGATAGGAGAAATAACATTAAAGACATAACATAGAAGCTGAGCCGTGGTGGCGCATGCCTTTAATCCTAGGATTTAGGAGGCAGAGGCAAGCGGATCTCTGTGAGTTCAAGTCCAGCCTGGTTTACAGAGTGAGTTCCAAGATAGGATCAAAGCCACACAGAGAAACCCAGTCTCAAAACCAAAGAGAGACAGGGGGAGAGAGAGAGAGAGAGAGAGAGAGAGAGAGAGAGAGAGAGAGAGAAATTTATCTTTATTTTTTAAGAAGCAGTATTAATAGCAAATATGAATTCATCAAGGGGATATGAGCCAGGTTGCCAAATTGAGACTGCAGTTTCTTTACAGTCATCATTTCCAAACTAGGTTCTCAGCCTCCTCATTCTCAGGCCAGTTGGCAGCAGCGGGCGGTGGTCCAGTCCATGCCTGTGCACTGACAGTGGCAGGTATTTCCATTCTGGATATCCCATGATCCACAACCATAGCCACAGGCACAACCAGTGACAGCCATCCCTGCATGGTCACATGAGACACAGACATCAGCACCTTTAGACGGCAAGAGATGGAAGGTCCCTAACTGTCCTTTCCTCTTAGGAGGCACATGGGTGGATCTAGGTTTTGCAGGGCATAAAGCTATTCAAATTTCAGAATTCTCTTCGAGCAAATGAAATGCAAAAATTACTTAAACTGAAGGACCTGGAAGGAGGAGTTTCACATTCATTCAATTGATGGCAATTTCACCCTTGTTCTGCCAACTAATGTAAGGAATAGATTAGGAAATGAATAGAGATTAGAAAATAAATTGTCCATGACTGGACAATCGAGGAACAAGAAGGGCTAGCATGTGAGACATGAAGGAAAAAGTGGCAGGAAGAATGAACCCAGAATCCTTCAGTAACCCCCTTCAGGTAGAAAGAGACTATAGCTCAGCTCCATGGCTGTTAGGATAGTTAGCTCCGGAGTTAGGATAAGGTGGTATTTGGGAATGGATGGGGGTAGACACAGGGACACCTAATTCACAAACGCTCCTTGAGGAGTTACTCACCAGCAGGACAGGAGGCTAGTTTGCCTGAAGCAGTGACACTAGTGCAGGACAAAGACTTAGTCGCAGTGAAGGGACAGTCATCTGAGTAAGAGGGAAAAAGTGATATTGTCAATGATCTCTCTCACAATTCCCTTTAAGTCCTCTTCTATCTCGGCGGTGTCACTGTTTCCATAATTAGTCCACTCACTAACTTTTAAGATCAGTTCCTTCATTTGTGACGAGAAAGTAGTAAAAAGTAAAGTATACTTACCTGTGAAGTGACCATGAAAATTAAATTAACTAAAAGGTTAATATTATACCTGTTTCATTATGCATTCACAAATTACAGGCCTATCCTCCTTTTCTTCATCCTCATCAAGAACACTGATTCTTACCTAAGAGTTCCAAAGGGTAGAGTACTAAGGAAAGCCCTAGTCAGGAAAGCAGGGAAGAAGTAGACTGAACAGAGGTTGAGATCTTAGAGTGGGATATAAGGGACTTTAGGTTTTATGAACAGTCAGCATGAGCAAGGATTAGCTTATGGCTTCTCCTACTCATCCCGTACCTCCACAGTGGAGAAGTTTCTTGATTTTTTTCTCCAGGAGTGAGTCTAAGGTCTCCGCAGTCTTCACTGGGGCCATCAGCTGGAGAAGGGAGATGAAGATGAGAAGGTAACAAGTTGCAGTCTTCATCGTGTTGAAAGTCAGTGTCCTTGGGCTGGAAGAAAAAGGCAAAGAAGATGAGATCTCTGAGCTCTGGCATGGCTGTAGGGGAAAGGATATATTCTGGAGAGAGGAGGGAGGGAGCAGCACAAGTCACTGGGCTGTAACTGTGTTCACTGTTTAGAGAAGCAGAGAGGGTCCCCACAGTGCTGACTGACTCACCAGAAGCTCAGGAGTGGTTCCAGGGCCTGAGCAGCTGAGATGCTTTAGTACCCTGTGGGACTGTTGACCTGGATACCCAAATAAATACAACACTCAAATGAGGTAAACATTTTCAGTACATTTTGACATCCCGGATGTCTTGTACAGCAATTTCCTGTGAATTAAGACACTTGGTTAAAGAACAAACAGTGAGTTTCTTGAGATTGAGGAAGTAAAGCCTCTTCACTTGTGTGGTAAAGCTGAAATAAGATTTTCCTCCACAAAGTTATGGGAGAAGCAATCAGCTATGGACTCTGTTTAGCTGAACTGCCAAGTCATGATTCTTGACCCATGGAGGTTCCTGGAAAACCTTGCAGAGGGCTCTAAAGATGCAGCATCAGGTACTCACAAAACATTCTGGTGTGAGCTTTTCAGTGATAGAGCTGCACTCAAGTTGTCCAACTCCTGAAATTAATACACACACATGCACACAAACACATGTGTGCATGCATGCACTTAGAGGGACAGACACAGAGAATGTGTTCTGTATCCTAAAAACAAGTCTTACACAAAATACTTGGCACCAAAATTCAGACAGGATAACCCAAAGTTGTTCGGCTGCATGTCTCTACAATGGGTTCTGAGTCCTTTTCCCACATGGGGTAAGCATACCTGGTGCTATATCAGCAGTAGTAAGGGGCTTTGTGTTGGGTGATAAAACATGCAGTCAAGGCTGAGCTATCTACCCAGTGAGAAAGTCTGGGTAAGAGAGATTCAAGTGAAACTGTCTTCCTTTAAGTATTATAGAGTAACATGCCTGTTCAATAAATGGGGTCTGCTCTGTGAATTCAGAGGTGCTATGAAATAGGCTAAAGATTTAGAGCAAATTCTATGGTCCTTGAGAGCAACAAGTAAGGGAAGAGAGTATATACTGTAGTGAGGTTGACAAACTACTGCTAAGTGTAGTAAAAAAGTGCATCTACTGTTAAGATGGCACGTCAGTAGAAATTTGTTTGTGGAAGGGATAAATTACAAAGTAAAAGGAATATATAGCTGTTATGTTCTGCATGAGCCCCTGGTTTGGGATAAAAATGGTCTTACCCACTTCTTAAAGCTGGCAGGATGGAAGAGAAAGATAGTTCAAGTTAGATTTGTACTAAAGATCCCTTCCTGGTATTCAAATACTTGAAATCCAAGTAAGAGTCAGGTAGTCAAGAAAAGAAGATAATAAACAAAGTAAGCATTACAGAAGTGATGATCAATGCCTTGTTCACCAGGCAAAATAGGATTATGTTCACTCAGGAGTTAAAAAATCCAAACTCAAAAAACTTGATTCATCAGCAACCCCAAGACTGTTACAGGGCATTAGTGGCATTTTCTGTGTCCCTTGGTGACAAGGGATCCACAAGAAATTGAAAAGGCTCTAGCAGACCTACATGATTCTAGACCAGCAAATAAACTGAGTTTATAAACATGTTAAAACACTCGGGAAGAGATGAGGAAAGGAAAAAGTGAGTGATGAGTCATGGTCAGGTTACTAAAACACAAGTGTCATAAGTCCCTAGTGGGGAACTGATAAAAGGACAAATACTGTGCTTGTGCCTTTTTGAAAGGCTTTAAAGGCCAAGGAAGGGTTACAGGAGTGAAAACGGGAGGGGTAGAAGTGGTCCCCTCTGCACCCCATGTAGTGGAAGGCAAAGTCATTGGATGGAAACCACCAAGCTGCCTCTCTGACTGCAATTGAAGGCTGTAGATGGCAACTGGAGACCTCTTGCCAGATAATGAATTCATGGGTCAGCTATGAAAGTACAAGTTACTTAGATTTTTGTGGGTATTGAACCGAAAATTACATTAATGCATGAGAGTCCCCAAAAGCACTTGGGACAATAGGTGGGTGGATCTGAAAAAAAAAATAACAGTCCAAGTAAAAGAACCAACCTGGTCCTAGGTGTGGGCAATAATTCCCCTAGAGAAAACTGTACAAAAAGGTATGCTGGGTATAGAACTTGTCCAACTATTATGGGGCTCTCACTGACCCAGGCATGCCTAAGGGACAGACAGTGGATATGGCCAGAACTGTAGGTCAGCCCCTGGGTGTGGTATAGCTAGGCATGTAAGGTGCTGTTCCCCCTTGTTCCTGGAACAAACTAATTTGAAATGTCCCCACCAAGGCTTTGGGGATGAGGAAATCCTTGGATGTCTCATTGAGTTTCCTCAGTATAAGGAAGGCAAACAATTCTATTAAATAGTACAATCTTTTTTTCATATTCTTTTATTTTTTTATTAAAAAATGTACATTTCTTTCCATTCTCCCAGTCCCCTCCCTCTCCTCCCAACCCCTCCTCCCTCCCCTGCTTCCTTAAAAGAGGGCATGGTACCCTGCCCTGTGGGAAGTTCAAGGGCCTCCCCACTCCATCCCGGCCTAGGAAGGTGTGCATCCAAATAGACTGGGTTCCCAAAAAGATAATAAATGCAGAAGAGATAGGTCCTAGTGTCGTTGTTGATGGTTTCTCAGTCTGCCCCCATTGGCAGCTATATTCAGAGAGTCCAGTTTGATCATATGCTCATTCAGTCCCAGTCCAGCTGGATTTGGTGAGTTCCCATTAGTTCAGGTACATTGTTTCAGTGGGTGGGACAGCCCCTCACGGTCCTAACTTCCTTGCTCATCTTCTCTCACCTTCTGCTCTTCGACTGGACCTTGGGAGCTCAGTCCATTGCTCTGATGTGAATGTGGGTCTCTGTCTCTATCTCCATCCATCGGACAAAATTCCTATGGTGGTGATCAAGATATTCATCTTGTGACTCTGGGACAAGGCTAGTTCCAGCACCCTCTCCTCTGCTGCCCAAATACCTAGCTGGGGACATCCCCGTGGACACCTGGGATCCCCTCCAGGGCCAAGTATCTTGCCAGTCCTAAAATGACTCCCTTAATGTAGATATCTTATTCCCTTCTCCAATATCAACCTTTCCTTCATCTCTACTTCCTATGTAAAACACCAGTGGCACACACAATAAGAGCAACAATGAACAAATGGGACCTCCTGAAACTGAGAAGCTTCTGTAAAGCAAAGGACACAGTCATTAAGACAAAAAGGCATCCTACTGAATGGGAGAAGATCTTCATTAACCCCACATCAGACAAAGGTCTGATCTCCAAAATATACAAAGAACTCAAGAAACTAGACATTAAAATTCTAAATACCCCAATTAAAAAATGGGGTAATGATCTGAACCGAGAATTCTCAACAGAAGAAGTTCGAATGACCAAAAGATACTTAAGGTCATGTTCAACTTCCTTAGC
>PVIU01019737.1:0-35693 GCA_004026605.1 Ondatra zibethicus
GAGGCTTAATATTAATTATAAATGCTCGGCCAATAGCTCAGACTTGTTACTAGGTAAATCTTACATTTTTAATTAACCCACATTTTTAACTACTCTTTGCCACGTTGTTTGGTACCTTTCCTCAGTACAGCATGCCCATCTTGCTTCTTTCTACGTCTACTGTCAACTACTCACTCTGACCATCTCCTTCCCAGCATTCTCAGTTTGGCTGTCTTGCCTAACCTTATTCTGTCAGTTATTGGCCAGCCAGCTTCTTTATTAAACCAATCACAGCAACATATAATACACAGTGTATAGGAATATTCCACACTGCCTTGTTACAAGTTTATGAATAATCATATCTATAAGCACCCACACCAATTAACACAATCAAAATAATTACCTATAGATCAACTTGATCTAGACAACTCTTCATTGAGTCTCTTTCAAGTGGTTGTAAATTGTGTCAAGCCAACAAAACTAATCATCACACCACCTAGGTTTGGTGTTTGTCTTTTCAAACTTCAAGGTAGCTCTCTCTAGCCTCATCTTGACAGTGTTTTTCCTATCCCTACCTTATACATCTACTTCTTGCCTAATGTTCTCTGTGGGAGGGAACAAGTGGTCCAGTAGTTGAAAAGGACAGAAACACATCATTTTTTGTCAGTTCCCTCTCTCTTGATATCTTGATATTTATACCCATTGCTACATATTTCACAAACTCTCCCCTACCAAAAAAGAAACATATGAAAATATATTTAGATGATTTTATTAATATAAAAATGTATAGGGCTGGAGGTATGACTCATTAGTATAACATGAGGGGCCTGCTAGTTGGGGTTTCTGTCCTGCCTGTTTAGTCCCAGAGAAGATCACACAGTGGTCTCCAGAAGATTATAAACTGATTGGCCCATTAGCTCAGGCTTTTTAATAGCTCTTGTAGCATATATTAACCCGTTATCCCTATCTATGTTACCTACATGGCTCAGTACCTTTCTCAGTGGGACAGGTCACATCCTGCTTCTTCGGTGGTCCGGGCAGGAATGTGGGAGCTTCCTGCTACCCAGAATTCTCCTTGCTCCACCTCTACTTCCTGTCTGGTTGTTCCACCTATACATCCTGGCTAATGGCCAATCAGCGTTTATTTAAATCATGATTGACAGAATACAGACAATTCTCCCGCACCACTTCCCCCTCTTTTTTTTTTTAAACAGAGAAAAATATCCATAGTCCATTTTTTGGGAATGTGGGTGTAGTATTTCAGGCTACTTACAGCTGGTTGGGGGTGCTGATAATCTTATGGGGACCTAAAGAAAATTTAGAGTTATGATCAAGTCCTGACTGGAGTATCCTGTGAGGCTTGATCATCTCAGGCAGCATTTTGAGTCTGTTCTGGATGTAGAACTCAGACATCCGGGCCATCTGTTCCTACCAGAGATTTCTCAGGTGGTCTTCCTTGACCAAACCTGATTTTTCTTATCTCAGAATGAATCCACAGCCTCTCATTTCCTGTGTAAACAAAAGCAAAATCTCTTCTCCAAAGTATCATACCTTTTGACTTCAATTTTGAAGTCAATGTATTATCAAAATACCTATCTTGGATTAATTCAGCAGCATTTATAAGCAAAACTCTTTTAGCAGCTGTTGCTCCTTCCTCAGCATTCAAACAATTCAAAGAGAGCATAATAGCATATAGTATCAAGAGTCTCTGTGTATTTTCCATCTTTATGTGGCTTTATTTTAACCTCTTTTTTATTTTTTACTTTTAACTTTTGGCTTTTTGAGACAGGTTCTCTGTGTATCTTTGTCCTGGAACTCCCTCTGTAGACCAGGCTATCCTTGAACTCACAGAGATCTGCCTGTCTCTGCCTCCCAAGTGCTGGGATTAAAGGTGTGTGCTACCATACCTTGAACTCACAGAGATCTGTCTGCCTCTGCCTCCCAAGCTTTGGGATTAAAAGTGTGTACCACCACACCCAATTACTCTCTTTCTTTCTTTTTTACTTTAAGAACTTTAACCTTTTTCTTGCATATATTTTTAACACAGTGTAAACCATTTAGAGGTTTTCTTCATCTTTGAATCTCTCTTTACTTTATATCTCTTCCTTTCTAACCATATGAGTCTGCAATTTGCCAAGCAATACTTAGAGGATTAAAGTCATGGCTCTGGTGACTGGTTCTAGCCCATGTCTTAGCTCCCTGAGATTCCAGCTAGCCTCATGGCTGAGGTACCAGCTACAGCCACATTCATCGCCACAACTCTATGGTGTTTCAAGGTCCCTGCCAGCAAGCAAGCTGAAGCAGTATGCCACAAACCACATTTAAATGCTTCATAGTCAGACCGACTGCCTGAAAGAGTCAGAGTTTGACTGGCAGGTTGGCCCACAAAGCTGGCATGTTAAAATGGCGCAGCTTTTTTCCTGCTACAGCTGAAAATCAAAAAGCATGCGGTCAGCTTTTATCAACACTATTTAAGTGTTTCTTGGCAGGACCTCTTAAAAGAGCTGCAAGGCTTTACAGTTAAAGCTGATTCAGGAAGCCTCTCTTAGATGAAAGCACTTGTTTGCCTCTAGCAAGCAAAGCAGAACAGAGAAATTGCTGTTACCAAGAAAACATGCTTTACTCTATTCTTTCCCAAGCTTTCTCAGGCTTTCTGTGGATGCAGTTATCCACGTGGGCACCATTCTGTAACATGAGGGCTGGCTTGTCGGGGTTTATGTCCTGCCCGGTCTTCCAGCCATTTAGCCCCAGAGAAAATCATACAGAGGTCTCCATAAGATATAAACTGATTGGCCCAATAGCTCAGGCTAAGTATTAGTTCTTAGAATTTATATTAACCCATTGGCTCAGTACCTTTCTCAGCAGGGCAGGTCACATCCTGCTTCTTCGGTGGTCCAGGTAGGAATGGGGGAGCTTCCTGCTTCCCAGAATTCTCCTATTCTCCTTGCTCTGCCTCTACTTCTTGTCTGGTTGTCCCACCTATACATCCTGGCTAATGACAAATCAGCATTTATTTAAATCATGATTGACAGAATACAGACAATTCACCCACACCACATTAGTAGAGCATTTGACTTATATTCATGAAGTACTAGGTCTAGGCATTCAGAAAATAAATAAATAAATAACATTCTGTGTATAAATAAAAATGAAATATACAATAGGCTTTATTATAAATTTCAAATAGTTGGTTCTCACAGTGTTTTCACCATGTTCCATAGAACTCTTTGATGGACAGTTGCCTTATACTTGCAACTAACATGTGAATGCATTTCTGATATGTGGACTGGTTGGTAGTTTAATTTGCATTCACAAATGACAAAGTAGATGTGTAACAGATACCTATTGAAATTTCATTGTTCTATAAATGATGTGGACAAGTTTCTAGAACAAATCACTGCTTTCACATACTTGAAGAAGACTGCATCAGTTCTTTGAACTATTCCCAAAGAGATATATAAAACACTTTTAAATTTAATATGAATTTTTAAAATTTAATATGAATTATTAGTATCTTCCCCATCATTTTCTCAAGCCTACAAAATTAGCATAACAATAAACCAAGCCCTGATCTATAGTATTTGACAATTCTCAGGAAATAGATCCTCCTACCATAGCTGATTTCAACACACTAGGGCATAAAATGATTGACGGGAATTTCTTTCACAAGAGCACATCATCATAGAGTATTTCACCATGGAAACACAACAGGCATCTCTACCCTCAACCGTGCCAAGAGTGCGACACTGAAGTAAAGTAATTAGGAAGTGATGACTTTTTAATATGTCTCACCTGTTGTCTTGGCTAGGACTTTTACTGCTGTGAAGAGACACCATGACAACCACAACTCTCAGAAAGGAAAACATTTCATTGAGGTGGTGGCTTACAATTCAGAGTTTCAGACTATTATCATCGTGGCAGGGAGCATGACAGCATGCAGAAAGCCATGGTGCTGGAGGAGTAGCTGAGAGTCCTACATCTTGCAGGCAATGGGAAATCGACGGAGGCATTGGGTGATAACCTGAGCATAGGAAACCTAAGGTCAGCCCCTACAGTGACCCACTTCCCCCAACAAGGCCATGCTACTCCAGCAAAGACATACCTCTTAATAGTGTCACTCCCCATGAGATTATGGGGGCCAATTACATTCAACCTATCACACCTTCGTTTTGATAAAAACTACTATAAGTTTATGTAATTTAATTTTTCTTGCTGCCTATGTTTAAAATCAACTTACAAAATAGTTGAATATTTATGTAGGAGGAGGCCGCTTGTTTGTTCCTGGCTGCTTAGCCCTAAAATAATCACATAGAAACTATATTATTTAAATCACTGCTTGGCCCATTAGCTCTAGCTTCTTATTGGCTAACTCTTACATCTTAATTTAACTCATCTCCATTAATCTGTGCATCACCACAAGGTTGTGACCTACCAGCAAAGTTTCAGCACAACTGTCTCCAGCAGAGGCTCTATGGCTTCTCTCTGACTCCGCCATTCTTTCTTCCAGCATTCAGCCTAGCCTTCCACACCTAACTAAATTCTGCCCTGCTATAGGTCCAAAACTGTTTTCTTTATTAATCAATGGTAATTACAGCATACAGAGGGAAACCCCACATCATATTTATTAATTAGAAAACCAGAGTGAGGCAGACCTAGAATATTCCTGTGGGTATCAAATCTAGAGCCTAATAATACTAGTTAAATAACTAGTTGAATAAATAACATAGACTCGTTTAGCATTTTCTAGCATTATCTCCCTGGCTCATTTTTATATTTTCTCCCTTCCCTCTTGGACTTTCAAAAAGTCTTTCATTTTTCCTATCATTATGCTTACCTCTTCCCAGTTTATCCCTTAGTCTTCAACCAGCATAATTTTCTGAAAGTGTCAGTATGATCATTGACTAATATATCCATTGATTTGTTATTTGGCAAATAATTATGGGTTTTCTTTTCTGGGAATTATATTAAATGATTAGCATAAATGTGGGAACCAAAGGAAAGAATTCTTGCCCTTGTGGAGAACATGTTGTACCAATAGAATGAGATTATCATGGGTAAAACAAACATAACGATAAATCTTACACCAGAGATGATGAATGGTATGAGGACAGCACAAAGCAAGGTGCACTGCTGTTCTCAGGGAAAGAGAACAATATGATGAATATAGAGTACAAATGGGGCTTACTATAGTGACTGACATGGTCAGTGCTGAGTAGTTCAACAACAGATGCCTGTATGCTAGAGAGGATGAAAGGCTAGAATCTACTTGGTCCATAATCCTGGGTGCTTCCACAGTCCCTAACTGATGCTGGAAGACTGAAGGATTCTTGAAGAGCCTGTGGTCTTCTGTCCACATTTGAATTGTAAAGAAGCTGTGTTCTAAAGTCACAAAAGAATTACAGCAGTAGCAACAGCAGCAGCAGCAGCAATAATGTGCTTACTAATAAGGACCAAAGGCAAACCAATAAAAGGGCCAAAAACTTTCTTCTTAAACTTCCTTCTATCTGGGTTGATGACATAAATTGCTATCCACTCTGAGGTAGGGTCTTTCCCCTCAGTTAATCCTTCCAAGATATACCATTACAGACTCAACTAGAGCCAGGCACTTAGTTAATTCTAGATTTAGTCAAGCTGACAACCAAGATCAATCATCAAACAAGGGAGGAGAAAATATTATAGCAAGGACATTTCAGCTTTAGATATGAGGCTCTCATCTGCCCAACAGAGTGGGATTGACTTGTGCAAAAATCTGCAGAAAATAAAGAAGGGTTAGGTATGGGGGCTGGAGTGGATAACCAGTAGGCATGAAAGACAAGTGTAGCTAGAGCAGAGGGAGCAAGGAACAATGGTAGACACCAAGTCAAACACTAGCAGACAGAGGACATCGAGGGCCTTGTGGGTTATTAAAGAACTGCAGATTTCACTGGGACCCACACAGGGTGAGAGTGCAGTTATGAGCCTGCCCATCATGTGTATGTAAAGCGCTTCAGTGACTTCCATTGCTCTTTGGACAGACTGTTTTCACACATCTGACCAGGCCCCATGTGAAGAAACCCTTGTGATTTCTGACTATTATCACTTCTGGGTGTCCCCCATTCCCCTCATTCCATTGGGTCTTTGAATAGAGTGCTATTTTCCACTTTCAGATACTCAAGAGATACCCACAATTACCTTTCCTGTTATTAAATGATTGATTTAATTTTATTAATGATTATTATTGCCTATATTGCCTATATCCACTGTAATGCTCTGCTATGAAGCAAGCTAGATTTTAGCAAAGATATTATCTTTTATAACTGATTTATCTCAAGTAATGGCACATTGTCAGAGAACAAATGTTTATCAGGTGAATAAATGAAAGAATGACGTATAAAGTCTTAGGATTTTATCTACTCTCTAGGTTCGTCTCATGACAACTATTCAGTAATATCTGTTAGATGAACAGATAATCAAACAGATGGATAGACAACTTTACTTATCCACAAAAGGTAAGAGGGAGTAGGTGAATGGATGAATTAATGGCATGTATTTCTATACACCCAGCACTAAATATAAAGTATGGTGTGAGGTAGGCATTCCATAATTCCTCTATTTTGAGTTAGTAAAAGATCAAATGAGTGATTGAATGGATATATGGTAGAATACATGATTGAATAGTAAAGAAATGGATGGGTGAATGAATGGTCCATCCATAGTGAACTGAGAAGACTTCCCATCCTCTCGGAAAACTGCTCTGAGTAAGTCTCCTTATCGGTCTGCTAGTTCTCAGTTTGGTTCTCTGCCACGTATTTTGAAGAACAGTTTTATTAGCTTTGGAGTTACTTGTAAGATACATTTGAGTTCTCTTTTGGCCCGCCTGGATTCTTGTTCACACCTGCCCTGCCATAGCTCACGGATCTCCCTGGTTTCCTTACACAGGCCACATTTCCAAGCGTCCCTTTGATCTCGGGCACATACTTCTGCTGGGTTTCCAATAAGGTGTTTTAAACTGTCTCCAGATTTCCTGTGGCTTGTTGACATTTTAAATGATTCCCTTTGTTTGTTTTTCCGTACCAGCACCTACACTTGTGCTTGGGTTCTCTTTTAAAATTGGGTAGCCATGTGATAGATACACTTTCTTTTCTAGCCCGGGATGGTAACAGTGTCATGATCACTCTGGCATAGTTTTCCTTCTAGGTCTTACTTAGGCCAAAGCCAAGTTCCAAATATTTCCTTTTTTAATAATTCTGAGAGATAGCTCTACTAAGAATTAATCTTATCTGTAGTAATGAGGAGAGCCTGCTTTTGGTCCTGTCTGCCTGGCTCCCTCCGCGTTCCCAGTGCCTGGCTAGTTTCTACCCGAAATAATTACAGAAACTGTATTCATTTAAACACTGCCTGACCCATTATATCTAGCCTCTTCTTGGCCAACTCTCACTCTTGATCTAACCCATTTCTATTAATTTGTGTGTTACCACGAGGTCATGGCTTACCAGGAAAGATTCCTAACCAGTGTCAATCTCGGGCAGGAGAAACATAGCATCTGCCACACTGCCTTCTCTCTCCCAGCATTCCGTTCTGTCTACTCTACCTACCTGATTTCTGCCCTATCAAAAGGCCAAGGCAGTCTCTTTATTCAATCAATGAAACCAATACAAATACAGAAGAACCTCCTACACCATTTCCCCTTTTTCTGTTTAAACAAAAAAGAAAGGCTTTCACTTTAACATAGTAAAATTACATATAACAAAACAGTTATCAAACAAGAACTACAGTTACCATATTTAGATCTATTTTATCTTTTATCATAACAATGGAAAACTATAACTATCTATTCTTCAACTCTATCAAAGACTCCAGAAGGATATAATATTACCTAAGTTAACAGGAAGTACAACTTCCAAAACTCTAGAAGTGACAGAGACATCTCATTTCCTGGACAGTCACCCAAAGTTATTTTGTACCAATGGGGCATCCATCTTCAGCCTACAGGCCCATAGTATTTAGCAGACTTTTTCATGAAGCAGGAAATTTTAAAGACAGTTTAGTTACTTTCTTCTATATCCTGCAGAATGTCTCACAGACTCTTTCATGAATCAGGAACCCCGAAGGATCATCTCACTGCAAGTTCAGGAGTCCTCTCTCTATGGGTTCTTTGTGTCCAGTTTATGCAACAGTCCAGGCAAGAGCAGTTTCTTGCCTAAATGGCTAACAAACTCCATAAGGAGCCTCTTCGATGCCCATCTTCCTCTTGAAGTAGATTGGTACTGCCAGGAGCAGACGTGTCTCATTGTCATGAAAAGCCCTAAGTTATTAAAACATTTAAAATGCCATATTCTGTAGTCTTTGAGAGATATGAAGAATGTCTATATAACTGAAATATACCTCTATATATCTAGAAAATCTAACTAACATGACTACAAGCTTGACTATTATTGATGATTATCCATTAACAACTTATATTTCCTAATTATACATGACATTTTAAATGAACTACACAATCACAATACTTTAATCAAGATCAGAAATACATATATATAACAAAATTGACCTTAAATTTACATCAATAAAGCAAAATCCATACAAAAAAGGAACCTCTTTTCCAAAGCACCATATCCTTAGACCCAAATTTGAAAGTCATGATACCTTTAGAACATATATGTTGGTTTAGTTTGGCAGCCCATACAATGGAAATTCTCACTGTACTTAGCTCCTTCACAGTCAAAGAGTTCAAAGAAAACACAATAAAATACATAATCCAGACATTCTGTGAATTTTCCATTTTTACGTGGCTTATTTTTCATTTTTTAAATCTATAACTATCCATACTCTGTCTCTTTAAAGACTTTACCTTTTTGTTTTAAAACATTAACTTTATTTCATGACTATAGTCTTTTTCTTTTCTCTCCCAAGCCTACATACACCCATCCAACACTGTGACCCATTTAGAGGTCTTTTATGTCTGAATCTGTCCTATTGCATTGCCTGTAATTCTCTACTGTCTTGAAGAGCTTTTAAAATGCTAAGCAGCTTGGTTGCAGCTGCTCTGGATGTTGGCTCCACCTCTCTCCAATTTCAAAATGGTGGACGTACCATTTCTATTAGCTCTGGGGCTGCCGGACAGGAGCTGCGCTCAGCAGTCTAACCCGAAGAATGAGCGTGCAACATATAAATGCTTTTATCTGAGCTACAGTCAAATCTCTCACACAGAGCAGTGTGCAGCCTGGAAACATCTCTCTGTATGGCGGCAGGAATCCACCATGCTCTCCCGCCTGTGCATGCCTAGTAGACCTGATCGTGCTGCCTGCCCAGGCAGGCGCGAAACCAGAGGCATGGTCTCAGTTACTTTGTTCCCGACCCCGAGTGGGCACACAAACATCCTGTCCCACAAAAGCCATTGAAATGCTTCATAGCCGGAGTTTGCGCTGGCGGCACAGCCCAGGAAGCCCCATTTTGAAACCGCCAGTGTCTTTTTTTTTTTTTTTTTTTTTTGGTACAGTGCTGAGTCAGGAAATTCTCTCTTAAAGGAGCTATGGCACGCCGCCAGCTGTGCTAAACTCTATAGAATTTCTTTTTAAGCCCTCTCAGATTTTAAGTGGAGTTAGTCGGCCACGTTGGGCAGCCAATTTGTAGTAATGAGGAGAGCCTGCTTTTGGTCCCGGCCGCCTGGCTCCCTCCATGTTCCCAGTGCCCGGCTAGCTTATACCTGAAATAATTGCACAGAAACTGTATTCATTTAAACACTGACTGGCCCATTATATCTAGCCTCTTCTTGGCCAACTCTCACTCTTGATCTAACCCATTTCTATTAATCTGTGTGTCACTACGAGGTCATGGCTTACCGGGAAAGATTCCTAACCAGTTCAGTCTAGGGCAAGAGAAACATGGTGTCTGCCATACTGCCTTCTCTCTCCCAGCATTCCATTCTGCCTACTCTGCCTACCTGATTTCTGCCCTATCAAAAGGCCAAGGCAGTCTCTTTATTCAATCAATGAAAGCAATACAAATACAGAAGGACCTCCTATACCACTTATCCAAGAAGTCTATATTTATATCACTAATCTAAAAATGAACAGTGAACAAACTCGTCTCTAAAGTAGTCATCAGTGCTTGTACCATCGTGTATACCAGTGAGGGTGTATTATTTTATATGCAGGTGTGTTTGAAACCATCACCTTCATTTCATCTTGTTAATTTTTTTCTAAATCTTTATCTTATATGTATAGGCATTTTGACTGCATGTATGTCTATGCACCACTTGCATGCCTGGTGCCCATAGGGGTTGGAAGAAGGCATGAGACCCCTTGGAACGAGAGTTAAAGACAATGATGAGCCATCATGTGGATTTTGGAAACCAAGCCTGGGTCCTCTGTAAGAACAGCCTGTGCTCTTAACTACTGAGCCATCTCCCAGCCCTTATCACCTTCATTTCTAATGAGTCGGAGTCTGTAGAAACCACAATATGTATATACAGAAGCCATATGATACAAAGATTCCCCAGAACTAGACCTTTTCTCAGCTTGGTCTTTCCTTGCCAATGGTGTGCTGTTTGGACTAGGTTATGAGTACTGTGTGGAGCCAGTTCAGATACCCAAACTTTAGAATTTGTTAAGATTATAGTATTTTTATAGTTTGGTAGCTATATGAAACACAAAGTAATTTTTTAATCATTTGGTTTGTTTTCTTTTTTAAAAACATACTGGTTTAAAAAAAATAAAAGAAGTTGTACAATGCTCTAGGTTCTAGCTATAGCTATAGAAGTCAAAGACAAAAGTCAAAGACAGCCTCCTGTCTCTCTTGACCACGTCCTGATTCAGCGCAGATTCTGCTGAGAGAAAGAATTAAGTAACCCAGGAGACAGAAAGGTCATTTATCCTAAAAAAGCAGCCTTCGTTTTGTTTGTTTGTTTTTATGTTTGATGGTTGTGTTTTGTTTCATTTTTCCATGAATATTTTTCAATCAGGATTTCCTCCCAAAGACATTGTTTCTTAAGTGTTTGTTTCATTCAACTAAAAAGTAAGTTCTCTAGCCTTACGCAAGTGCTACAAAATAAGGATCACAGTTTTCATCTGTGGATTTTTACCAGACTGAAGGGAACCAAGGAGCATGCTAGAAATTTGAGACAATGGTGTATATATACTGCTCACAAACATTTTATATTTTTGGTTGCGAGCCTAGCCTTTCATGGCTGAGCCATCTCTGCATCCCCACTCGCAAATGTTTTAGCAGACTGGCTGGGCTTCAAGAGTTTAACTTGATGAAGCATGGTGGCCGCTTTACAGATGTGGAGTACATACCACAGATCTTACTTTAAGCTGAGAAGACTGAAAAACGCACTTTTGTCTGACTCGAAACTTGAATTGGTCAAGTTGTAATGAAGAAGCTATAAAAATTTAGCAATATGTTTTCCACCCGCGATATTGACATATGCACATAATTACCTTTCCTTTTTTTCCTCTTTTTGATACAATTTCATTATTTGTCATGCTGGCTGTGGTGCACCAATAAAGCCCAAATATCATATTAGAATTCATGACAGTTTTCACATTGTATTATCAATATGTGGAAATAATTGTCTGCTCTGAGATTAAATTACATTATTGTGTATCTTTTTCATGCCTAATAAATAATGATGGATAGCTTTTATTTTCGTCACCACCTGCAACCGTTTAGTCACCCCTTCATTGCTGAAGATGAAATAATAAAAGGCAAGTGTTATGTTGCAAGTGGGGAAGGACAAGGTCCAAACAATTGCAAGGTCCTTGTTCCCATTTGCATTGTTTCAGTTCCTGAACAGCAATACGTGTTGAGCTAGGAGAGCTGGTAACCCAGGAGGAACCTAGCGATCCATTCACAAAGATGAGAGAAAGCGGGAATATTTTTTCCCTGCTAGAACAATAATTATTTCTTGGTGCACAATTCTTAATCTGAAAATGAGTTTTTGTTCTGCTGTACAAATCAGTTACGTGCAATTAGAATGCAAAACAGAAGCATATCTTACTGTTTAGCCTTTTTTAAATAGAAATGAAAACAGCCTGGGAAATTGTAGCAAAGTTGAAAATGCGTGCTAGGTAATTTCAAAATCCAAAGACATAAAACCATGCATAATAAAAAGGCCACTCTAAACTCATTACATTTTTTGAAATTGGCAATTGGAAGGCTTAATTTTAAAATTAGAATTTGCATGTTTGGAAACTTATTAACTATATTTTTGAATAGCCAAGTGTATTGCCAGCATTAAGGTGTGTTTTGTTTGCTTCCTGTATACAACTGCATTGCCCATAATGTGATTTTATCTGTGACCTGTTCAGGCTTTATTATTATTATCTTTTTAATGTCTCAACATTATGCTCCGGAGAAATTCTGTTATGGTTGAAACTTTCAAGTTCAAATTATAATCAGCAAATGTTTTGAGTCTTACGGGGATGAGATTGCCTTAGAGTCTTATGACACGATTGTATTTCATCTCTAAAAAATGCCAAACATTTATAAAATAAATACTTGGTGTTTATAATGAAAGTCGTCATTTGATCACTACAGTTGAGGGCAGTGAGGTAGGAAAGCAAGCTGTAGTCAAAATCTTTTCCTTTGTTTGTTTTCTATTTGACTGTGAGTCCGTGATTGATTCTTTATGACATTGTTTCTCCTATATAACTGTATTATCTGTTATCTTTAAAAAAAAAAAAAAAAAGATGACCTTAGGCCGAGCAGAGACTCAGACCAAGCTCCAAAGGTAATCTTGTCAAATGTCAACTTAACACAGCGAAACAGTTTGGGAACCAGGCCAGCAGTGTAGTATTTGACGAATCCCTAGTGGATGTGCATGCCCCTGGAGTCTGTCTTAGGCTGGGCAGTCTATTAATGTTCTTCCCAGTTGTCTTAGGACATCCATTTAGAAAGAACAGACGGGCCTTTCCCTCCTTTATAGCTCTTTTGCTATCTGACTACCCATCTCTCTATAATTAAATGCTGTGAATAAAATAATAAACATAATTTTATTTGTGCCATTACTCACTGCTGAAATTGCATCTTTACATTTCCTATGAGATTCAGAGTAACCATGCTCGCTTCCTTCCTTCACACTGGCGAGAGCTGTGCCAAAGTCACAGGCTTTTCTAGATTCTCTGAGCCTGGGAAGAACTTTTGGATTCACATAACCACATTAGAGACAAACGATTTTACAGTGTATATCAATATATTTATCCTTTCACTGTGAGGAAGATTTTACCTGACCCATTAAAAACATATTGAAATACTGTCCATGAAAACCAGAACTTTGAAACTAGGCATTTATGTAGGCATCTTTAGAATGCACATTAGCAAAGTCAGAATCAGCTCATGCTACATACCTCACCAAGTGTCATCTAGTCATCTGTCCCACCATTTTCTGTTAAAGTCAAATCATACCATATATGTCCTTATCCCAAAACATCATAGACACGCTCACTGGTAATAGAAAGTTCTAGAAGAACATCCTCACCCGGTGGTATTGTTTTCTTACTTCACCTTTAGTCTGTTCTCACTTCCTCCAGCCAAAGTCTTCTTGGCATGACCTGCCAAAAACAGAAGAAAGAAAATACATTGGATGATTTTACCAAAAAATGTACAAAGTGGAAGCAGGGCACTGGTTCCATTAGAATAAATTATTCCTGGTTCTGTCAGAATTTTCTTATTTTCATACTTTACCTCATTCTAGGTGTTGCTAGCTCCCATGTTTCTGGAGTCTATACATGTGAGAACACACATGTAATGTGCATCAAAATAGTTATCTTTCTCAGTTTGCAGGGAGAGGGAACCTAAGCAAAATCTCTCACATCTAAATGTGATGCTGAACCACGGGGCCCTGAGGCAACCCCTGGTCAAAGGTTCGTCGCTTTAAGAGCAACCGATTATTCTACACTTTTCAGACAAAAAAAAAATCTGGGGGAAAACGCTAGAATAATAAACTAAGTGTAAAAATAGCAGCAATGTCAACATTCATGAACCTTTTGGGGTACTTCCAACATTAAAAACTTCATATATCAGCAGTGTAGTTTCTAGATACTGTACGTTTTATGGAGGTTTAAATATGGAGTCGAATAATTTCTTCATCTAGAATATAGCCAGTGTCCTCCATTAAATAACCAGCTCACTTACTTGGGATAAAGATCCCGAGCAGAAACCTCTAATGGAGTGCTAAATATTCATTCCTGAGGATATTTTAAAGGCTGGAATTTGTAGTCTTTTTGGCTGGACTTTCTCAGTACAGTGTGATTGCTTTCACTTTCCCGGCAGCGATCTTAAAGTCCTGTTAGTATTTAACAACTCATCCTGGCCTCCAGAAAATACTGTGTTAGGAAAGGAAAACCAGACTCTTTGGCTAGAGTTGTGGAAGAAAGGTGGGGCCTTATGAGTTACATGAAAGCATACGATGTAGGCAATTTGATTTTGACCCCAAATTCAGGCTCTTGCCTTTGGACTGTGAACTCAAGTATGCATGAGCAAGGCACCTCCTGAAGGATTTCCAGGCATCTACAGGGCAAAGATGACCCGGTCACAGATCCTTTTAATCTTTTAGGTCATGCAGCAAGTTTAAAGATCTCAAACTCAGTGACAGACATCACCAGAGAGCCGCTCGGAAATGGATTTGATTGTGTCCCTAGTCTGCCTGCTAAGCAGCAAATAGTGAACCGCCAATATGATGTCATCATTGAACTTTCATTGTTTGCCAAAATGCTCTGTGTGTTCCATTGTCCCCAACATGTCAAAACACCTAGAGCATAGCCCCATAGGTGGTGATTGTTTCTCAGGTAAAACGGTTAGCTAGAGTTTGCCACATGGTACAGGAGCTAGACATTTACTTGGAAGCGATGAAGCTGAGATGCCTGGTGAAATGGTTGACACTGACCATTGGGCCAGTAGGCTTGGCAATAAAACAGGCACTCAAGTCCCCAGTCTTAATGTCCAGACCAAGGACAGTTGGATGGCGCTCCACGACAGACTATTTAAACTTTTCTGAAAGTTCGGGGCTATATCTTTCAAGATCCGTCAGTACTTCAGAAACAGGGCTCGCCAGACCAATCAATCTAGTGCAAAGTTTGTTTTTAGAACTCAAGTTCCTTGTTCTGCTTTGCAAGCAGATGTCTTCAAAGATATATTATGAAGAGATTATGTGATTTGGGGTGTAGTGATTCTGCCAGTTATAATTAAAAGGGCCAACATCCAAGTTTTGTTTTCTTTATAAACACTGCAGAGTGTGTCAGTGGCCAATCTAAAATTACCCAGAGAAGAGTGTGCGTTCTTCTTTAGCACAAGATAATGAAGATGGTGTGTGAAACACAGCCCGGTTATAATAAGCTGGTGGACTTGTCCTATGCACAAGCTTGTCCAAATGTAATTATAGGAGTCTTAAGAGAATTGTTGCTTCCTAAACTGTCCAGTCAAGTGACTCAAAAGTTAATATGATCAAATTAACAGCCTGGCTTTGAAAGTCTACCATTGTGCCTTCAAAAATAACTACCTGGAGTCAATTATCTTTCTCAAGTGGGAAGAAACACCTTTTAGAAGCATCTCACTTCAGGACACTCTCTCTCTCTCCTTTCTCTCTCTCTCTCTCTCTCTCTCTCTCTCTCTCTCTCTCTCTCTCTCTCTCTCCCACCTTCTCCTTTTTCTCCCTCCCTCTCTTTGTCCCTCCTTCCCCATTGTTTCTGGGAAGGCAAGGTGAGTGTGAATCTGAAGACACAAAAGGCCAACCGTCTGGCTCTTCTTTCATGGATGGAGAGCACAAGGCTAGTCAGAGCCTGCTCTGAGGTTTCTATGCCTGGAAAAGGTGTGATTTCCAGACTCCACAGCATGAGTCACCAGGAAAAGAAACAAGACCAGGACCCAGAGAAAGACACAGAACCTCAAGCTAATAGTTCACTCATCTACCTCTCTAGCTGTGGCCTTTATATACAATGTAGAAAAAGCGGTGCCTCAAATTCCAATCATCAACATGGAATTCACTTGAAAACTGGGAAACACTCTGAGACAGGGGACATCAGTGTTGAAAATTTAGGGAAACAGCAGAAGTGAAAACTTTTCTTCAGTATGTTTTGGGAAGAACCCTTCCTAAATTCTTAGGAGTAACTAAGATGTAGGAGCAGCTCCTGAGCAGTTACAGAAGAGAATCCCAATGCGTCCTATGGGGAGACATCCTATGGGGAGTCCTCCCCAGGGGTGACAATAGATAAGGGACTAATAGATTGCCAAAGTGTCTTGGGTATGAGGGATATTCATGACAAAAATCTCACTTTAAACCAGCCTCACTTTTTGCCATAATTTATTAGCTTTGGAAGTTTTCAGTGGGGTGAAAAAAAAGTTCCTATCTCAAATTTAACCAAGTTTAACCCCAAGATCATCTGCAACTGTGAAGGAGGTAAATGGCATGAGTGTAAAATGACTAAAGTTTACCACAACATAGGCTTTCCAGTCCCTCGCATGTTCTCCAATGCTGAGGAATATATCCTTCCTTTTCTCCTGGGGTATGCACATACCGGGGAGGAGACTGTCACATACTATCTCTGTACAAATAGATTCAAGCCATTCCCCGGCATGCAGACAGACCAGCCTTTCTCTAATGCAAAACGCAACTGGTTCCCAAAAATCTGTGTGAAGAGCAAGATGCTCCTTCTGGCCTGGTTTTGTCTCTGCACTCTGTAACCTCTTGTTGCACCATTTCCCCTCACCGCCTCCACCAATCTTCTGTTGCTTTGTTCCATGCCGTGAGTACCTTATGAGTAACCGCCTGTCTGTCCCCCTCTATACAGACACTTCCCCATGGGTTCCTTCTTAGTTAAGACAAATGCTTCTGTTTGGGGGTTCTGAGAGCACCATGAGGAGAAACCTTCATAAACTTCTTTCTCATAGGGCCATGATGTTCTTTGTCACGGAGATAAACATGGTTTTATCTAAAATCATGTGTATACAATCAACTAGCATACACACCCTGAACTATATGCCCCATTCAAACGCGAACATGAGGCAGAGCTCCTAAGGTGCACAGTTGGAGACTTCTCTATTCTACTTCCATTGCTAATCTGGTTAAGGGACACCAGGTTGCAAAAACAAGCAGCCCCTAGCATTTCAACACTTTCGCGTGTCAGCAGTTGGTATGTCTTTCTTGGCCCAGAAATGGATTTGAACTGAGCATTTACTCTGCTTTGTGGGGTCATGCATAGATCCAGGATTTTTCCTTCTACTTCTTATGCATCTCTGAAGCTCCAGAGGCCTCCCCAGGATTTCTGTATTAATTGTATAGCAAGCAAAGAAATAAAATAAAAAAAAAAGGTGAGGAGTGAAAACAAATACATACATGGGTTTTATCATGCCTCTCTACTTGAGTATAGTTACTTCATTTGGTTGCAGGAAAGGCTGGAAAATGTGGCCTTCCTAGTGGTACCCATGATTTTTTGCGTCTACCACAATTAGATAAGATCACCAAGATTTTTCAGCAGTTAATGGCCACTCCAAAAATTAGCAATGATGAAAGAAAATAGCCTTTAAACCCAATTTTCCAAGGAAGGGAAGTGACAGCATGAAATGGATTGACTGGGTGGTATTATGTCTGTCTAGGAATATGCTAGATGGGTTAGTAAGTACAATTTCTCTGCTACAGTGAATCTCAAAACAAGTACATTTTTCAAAATGTACTTTGAAGAATCAGCTAGAGGGTGTACAGATTTCCATATTCCCTTTAGGATTTTTCGTTTTCATCTTGCGTGCATGTGCCAAAGTGAAAATAGCTTTCTACAAAATGGAAGTTACACTCAAAGGCTGTAATTGTGTTCTCTCTTGCCGAAGTACAGCGAAATCTCAAAGCCAGTGATGTAACGTTGTGAGGCGGAGCCTCTGCTCTTGTGTGTGTCTGGGACTCTGTCAAACAGATCAGGAAAATGGAACGTGTGCGGGATGACTTTCCAATCAGCAGGCACAAAAAGATTTTGGTAGATAAGTCAGTTGAAAGAGAACGTGTACGGCAACTCACTGGCAGTATTGCAAAGGCACCATTTTATGTTTGACATTGAAGATAGTCTCAAAGAATAATTTATCTGGGAAAAAAATCAACTTGCTCTATAGAAGTGCCAAATTTAGTATTTCTCTAGTTAATGTGTCTATATCAACCTTAGTATTGGGGAAAGTTTTTCTCCTTTGGGAAAATATATATCCTGAACCTAGTTGGGCTCTTTGATGTTCAAAGCAGACGTTAAATTGGATTTCCAAGTAAGTGACAAAGAAAGACAAAGATTAAGTACCAAGGTCATCTATAAAATTGATTGGACTGTTTATTTAATCATGAAATTCTTTGTCATAAGAGGTGCTTACCAAATTTGTTTTTTATCTTTGCTAGTCACTAATTCATTGTCTATCTTTTAAAGTTTGCTTTATTTTTTAAGTGTGTGTGTGTGTGTATCTGTATGAGGGATATATACACATGAGTGCAGGTGCCTGTAGAAGCCAGAAGATCTCCTGGAGCTGGAATTACAGACAATTTTGAGCAATTCAATGAGAATGGTGGGTTTGTCCGGTTAAGAGCAGTGTGTACTTTTAACCACCAAGCCATCATGTCAGCCCCACTGCATACTTTTTATCGTCATGGTTTCCTCCCATTTGTGGAGATGAACAGGAAAATGGTGTCCTTCTTGGATGCCAGAACGTCCACCCAACCTCACTGCCTTCTCTCCTTTTCCCTCACTTTTCGAACAGTAAAAGCTGGTGTCCAGGTAGTCTTCTTTTCCTCATTGTCTGCGTGACACTGACTAGGAGATGGCACAGCAAATCTTCTTTACCACTAAGGAATAAATAGCTATGCTGCCTGAACTATAATGTAATGCTTTCTTACCACCTAGAATTTTTACTCTGTACTTACCAAAAGAACAGTTTTAGGCTTAGACACATATTTTTATCATATTTCACACTTGTACAAACATAAAAAATAAAACATAAGTAAGTTGGTTAAAGTGTTCCTAAAATTTCTGCATATTTATGGTCCAACCCTTAGGAATTCATCTTTGACGTAGCTGGTGATGTCCGTGTTTGTAACCTACTCTGATGCCCTGCTATCTTGTACCTTAGCGCCCCCGAGAGTGTTCCTCTGTTATCTCTGAGATGTGCTTCCAGGTTGTTGACCCTATTTGTGGAGTAAATTTGTGTGTGCAAGCTCAGAGGATGACACCTCTTTCATGATGATGTTCTATGTTAAGTTGAGAAAAAAATGTATATAGATAATTCAGAAAACTCTATGTGTTAATTAAAGTCTATCTCAAAACATTCCCCGACAGCTTGTCTCAATCCCCCAAGTTATCTGCTGTCTCCAGGTGTGTGCTATGATATCACATCTTGTCTTCACTTCACCTTCTCCACCTACTGGCATAGACTCTTTATATTCTAATGTTGATGAAGGCCTGTATTGATTGTGTTCAATTTGATTTATAAGTTATATTGATAGAAATGAATAATGCTTATGAAATTTATGTAGGTAACATATATTAAAATATTTAGATTTCTACCTTTAATCAACTTTTTAAATTTGAATTTTCTCTCTCTTCTTGTTTCTCAAGGGAAATAGCAATTCAGTTTTGGCTTTTTGTCTTCCTTAAGAGCTGTGAATGAATCAAATGTGGTGTTTTGTCTTTTTTAATTCATGCATTCAGGACTGGAGAGATGGATGCATGTAGTATACGTAAGTATATGGAGGTCAACAATCATACCCAAAATAAAAATAAAATAATTTTTAAAATTATGCTTTCTTACCATCTTGTCTTTTCTACTTCAGAATTACTTTTCTTGTCCCCTACATGATGGCTCACAATCATCTGTAACTCTAGTTCCGGGGAATCCCATACCCTTTTCTGGCCACTTCATGTTCCAGGCATACATGCAATACACATATGTATATGCAGGCCAACATTCATACCCAAAATAAAATTAAAATGATTTTAAAAATTATGTTTTCTTATCATCCTATCTTTTCTACTTCAGAATTTCTTTTCTTCACTCCTGGGCAGCCTTAACATTCTATCCTTCACTAGATTTGACTTTTAACCTCATCTGCCTTCCAGTTGCCCACATTTCTTTAAGGTGGGTGCAACTGTGAACCTCTTAGCATCGTTAAGTTGGGAGTATTCAGTGTTTAACATAAACTCCGTACAAACGCTCTCATAAAGTCATACATGCTCTGTATATTGTCAATAGCAAACCCGATGATTATATGGTTGATAGTTGCTTTGTTCTGTGGGCTGTTTTAAACTGGGGACATTTTAGTTTCCATATGTAACAACACTACTAAGCGTATTCTACTTAATACTGTAATTACTTCCTAACAACTCTGTCATAAAAGCAAAGGCATCTTTATCAACTCCATTATTTTTATTCATGTTACAATAATATTTTTTCTATGTGCTTTCACTTCATATATATTTTTTCTATGGTAGTGACTGTGTGAGTCTCCGAAATGCAACTAGACAGATGTACTGACCACGGTTACCAAGGGAGCAGTTTCCTTGGCGATAGCCAACTGTCAACAAAGCAGTCCACTGTCGGTCTCCTTCCTTCCCACGTGACTTGCTCTCACATGTTGAAAACTTGAGTTAGAGACAGAGGCTTTGCGTGACTTGTGAGCCTCTAGCTGCCCAACATGCCGCTGACCTTCCCTGAGCACAAGTGGCACTCTGTGGTTTTAGCTGAGCATCTTTCCAAGGGCGGACGGCCACAGTTCATCATGAAGGACGTCTGGTCTCTCACACATTTCGTTTCAATACCCTAGCCATTTGGACAAGATCCAAAAATGCTGCAGCCAATGCTGCAAGAGATGCTAAAGCAGAGGGACACCTTTTGAAGAGTAAGTGTGTTTCTCGTGACTAAAACGAATGGTATAAAACTAAGGACGGTATTTTCTGCCACTGTATTGCTTCTCTGTATATTTCTGTAAGTCAAGAAAGAGAGTATTAATTCATTTCCCCTTTCTTTAGGGGTGACAGACGGTGTGGGAGTCGGGCAGTGTCTCACCACAGTTCTTAATGGCCTGAATTCACTATAAAGACCAGGCTGGACAAGAACCACCAGGGAGCCTCCTGCCTTTGCCTCCCAAGTGCTGGGATTAATGGCTTGTGTCTCCACACCAGCCAAGAAAACATTAATTCTTTTTTATATGTTCTAATTCTGCATTTAAAACCTAGGATTAATATGAGTTTTTTAATCATAAGAAAGATAAGTATTTACACATATTCTCTTTGTTTTTTGTTTCCTGAAACACTTATAAAGCAGCTCTTGAGCATAACTTGTGATCCAGGCTTGCCTCAATTTGGCAATCCTCCTGCCACAACCTCATTGATGCTGGGGCTGTAGTCACATACCGCCAAGCCTAGCTTTCACTTTTATTTTTAAACCATGAAAGACTTAAAGTGACATACAAAATTACAACAGTACATTGTTTCTCAGAGTATGTAGCATAGTTAATATGGGGCTGGCTGAACATGAAGCTATGGTATTCAATAGCTATTTTGGTGTTTAAGATTTACATTTTACAGATTTAAAACATATTGAAGGTTAGAGAGAGAGAGAGAGAGAGAGAGAGAGAGAGGAACTCTGATAAATATCTACAACTAACAATGAGTGTTGTAAGGATTTGAATTCTGGGCAAATGGCTTACCCACAGGCTGCATACACTACACTCTGTCAATAAAAGTGCTGACTTCCTTCAGTGTGTATCAGGATAGCACAGACTGTTGCTACTTTAAACCATTCTTCTCCTTGCCTAGACGAAGATGGTTAGTCATGTGTAAAGTGTGAATTTTTTATGTTTTGCTTCAGCTTAGAGTTGGAAACGTGTCTGAAAATAAGTTTTAATTATTTGTTTTTCCATTTTCCAATATTCGTTTTAATAGCTGCATATATGACATTAATCACAATAGTTAAGAGACAGGAAAAAAACTTAAATGTTCATCAACAGATAATTGAATTAACAAACTGTGTTATAGCCACACAATGGAATATTATACAGACATAAAAGAGATAGGCATCAATACACACAACAACTAATAAAATTTTGACATGCATTGGATATGCATCCTTCAAACGCACATGTGTTAAAGGCTTGGTCCCCAGCCCACAATACTATACGCAAGAAGTGTTGTGATGTAATACCTAGAGGAAGTCTTTAGTCACTGGGGACTAACAATTGAAAAAGATATGGGACCCAGTCTCTTCCTCTTTCTCTCTTATATGGCCTGACAGTAAGGAACTGGTTTGCCAAACATAGCTGTCAAAGTACTCTGCCTTGTCCTGAAAGCAGGGGTCCATACCAATAATGGGCTGACTCCCGGTTAAGAACCAAAAGGACCTTTCTCTTTATCAGCTGAGACTAGATGTGTCCAAAGTGCTTCCCATGGACAAGCCTTTTCTCCTTACAAACTGCTGCTTCAGGTTCTTGTTACGGTATCAGAAAGCTGACTGATACACCTTTCAGAAGTTTTTAATGCACCAGAGATTTTCAGAAGTTTTTAATGTACTCAAGATTTGATTCGTGGTTTCGGGAGTGTTAACAACAGCCATCGGCCAGCCATATTCAGTGGTATCAGCCTCATTCCGTCTGGATTTTGTATTAAATTTTATTTGAAGACAGACGTCAAGAGCTAAAGATGCGAGAGAATAAAGTTTTAGAGGTGTGAAAACCAAAGAGGAAACTTTCCATTTTTGAAAAAGGGCTAGCAAAATAAAGTGCTGTTGTTTCCACTGGAGCCAAGAAGACGGGGTCACATAAAAGGGAAGACAAAGGAAGAAACTCATGACCCTGACAGTGTTGACACCTACAGAAACATCTCTAAGTAGACCAGAAGAACTAAAGCTTCTTAGGAAATGTTGTGTGGAGAACAGAAAGCCTCAAGGTCATTGTATTTCTTTCCTGTGAGTCTTGGTCTTTAGACGGATTTGCCCTAGTCTTGGAGTGGCCAAGTGTCCATACACCCCACGTGAATGATACGCTGAATATTGTGTTCCACTCGGAGAGCCCTAAGTCAGTCTTTTGAGAATGGTCCCAATCAATATTTGTGAATTTATAACTTAGATTTTTTTTAAATATTTGTCTGGGAACTCTTCTTAGTATATGTCTTCTACGAAAACACTAACTATAAAAAGCTGTCCCCTAGTGTCTACATTCCAGAGAGAATTTTAAAACCTTTCTTAATTTGATGGTCAGGTATAAAGTATTAAGTATTTTTAGCATTTTCCTTGTTCATTTTTGTGTTTTCTTTTTAAAAATGGATACCCATCCACTGCCTCCTTCTGCCACTCCCAGTGCGTCTTGCTGCTCCTTCAGGGTGGACCTGGATCCTTCTTTGTGAAGCAGCAGTTAGGGAGACTCTGGTGTTCGCCATGGCCAATGGGAAACCCAACCCAAGGAAGGACTCAAGTCTGAGAACAACCATCCTATTAATTTGAAGGTGGCAAGGAAGGAAGGTTCTGTGGTGCGGTTTAAGGTCAGGAGGCAGACACTGCTTAATAACTAACGAAAGCCTATTTGAATGACTGTGTTTATCAGCGAGGCAGATCAGATTCCAGTTCGATGAGCAACCAATGAAACAGACACACTTACATAGTTGGAAATGGAGGACGAAGGTACGACTGGAATGTTCTGGCAGCAGACAGGAGGTGTCTACTAGGAAGGGAATCTGCTACTTTACTCCAGAATTTTGTTACAGCCCAAGAATACGTTCTCTATTAGAAAGCCCTAATTTAGTTCCACCGCATTCTGACTACCAAAGTACAGTTTTCCCTGCCCTTGCGTTTCCCCATTCCCGTTCCTTCATTGTGCATAAAGTAATCAGCGTGTGTGCACAAGCACGTTGTGCTCCTTGCTTTTTCGTTTCCCTCTCTCCTTTTCTTTTAACTAAATGGAATGTTCTGTTTTGGTTGAGTTCAGATGGAGATGGTCTTGGGGAGAGTACTGGTTCTCTATAAATTCCCCCCGAGTAGCATGCTCATTCACCTCTTCTCTTTATATTCCAGTAAGTTGTTTTGCTCTCGTTGTTTTAGCAAAACAACCCAACACCATAAAACCCTCGCATGTCTTGTTCAATAGGAGAATTTCAGGGTTTTCATTCATCACTGTAAAGCCAAGAGCAGTTTTGTGTAACTTTTTTTTTTCCACACCTGTTACACGTAGGGCAATCTGTCTTTAAGGGGGGATAAATTACGCTTGAACAAAATGATCCTGGAGAGTTTTCCCTTCAAGGCAAGCATCTTGTTGTTTAAATAAACTTCTCGTTTAAAATGAAAACTAAAATCAATGCCTCCTGACTGCAGCCTGTTACCGCTCTGTCTTTCACAGCCACGCTGTGGTTCGGAGGTTGCTGTTTTAAGTGACATATGATTGATGTAATCTGGCATGATCCATTACAATGTCAAGCATCAGCAGAACATTTTGGTGAGAAAAAAAAATGTTCATCAAAATCTATTACTGTAGAAATTGCTGCTTGAAGATTCTTTCTTTGGATGACTTTCACGCGTGGTAAAACAACGCCTTGCTGACATCACAACCCTTGTTTTGTCGGAAGTGTGGTTATGAAAATGGCTGTACCTGAAGTCTCCGTGTTATCTCGGGGTAATGGATATCAAACAGTCTACTGAAGGCTTTCCCCATTTACCTTCAACTGAGAGACATACAGTTCTTGTCTTAGGAACGAGGAGGATGGGGAGCTCTGAGTCCAGCAGTGCTCCACCCCAATGCAAATCATAACTTTACTGTGTGATTTAAAAAACTCTAGTTTTAAAGAAATGTTTTATTGGCATAGTAAACCACTCCTTAAGAATAACCCAGTACCCTGCTCTCTAAGCCAATAGTCCCTCTTTCTGTTTAAGCACATTCGGTAGTTACACGAAGCTTCATGGCAGTGAGTCCTCAAATGTCTTTTGAAGTGATTTTGCAAATATTTGGTGTTCAACTAACTCCTTCCATTATAATCCTATCAGTCAGGAGTTGTTTCTTTATGCTAGCCTTACTATGAATTATTAAAAATGCCACAATTTTTTTCAAAAGGTTTGAGCCAGAGGTACCCATTTAAATACACATATTAAAATTCACAGTGGTATTGATTCAAAAAATAAAAGAAGAAGGTCCTTCAAAGTAGCCTTCATGGCTTATTATTACCCGAACAGGAAAATTCTCTCCTGCCTCAGTGTCCCCCGTGCTACTGAACACACATCCCGTTTCCCACCACTGTATCCTTTCACCTGCCATCTCCCCACCCACCCCCCACACACACACTTTCACACTGCGTGCAGAAGCAGCCTTTCCAATAATGGCTGTTCATGCCACCACTGTTCAAAGCCCTTAGGCTCTCGGAAGAAGATGAAATAGGAAGAGAGCAAATGTGAGGAGAAGTATTTATGTCGGCTGGTTTGATATGTACTAGAGGAGGAAAAAGTGAAAGCATAGGAAGAAATAAGAATACTCTACCACATTTGGTTATTAACTCAGATGGGCACTTGATCACTACCTATCTACACTGGCCATATACCAGGCACCATTCTAACTAGCATGGAAAACAAAGTGAAGGAGATAGGAGTTCTAGTTTATCCCTTACTGTTGGGGGCAGAGACCTCAGTGTAACGAGTTTATGGAGCACCCTCGGCACTGGTGGCTGGTGCAGCCCTGTGGTGGTCTAGTCATTGCTTTCAAGCATGCCCTGTCAATCTTCCTTTCCAGTCCCTTGACCACCCAGTAATGCTCATGGGTGGCTTCCTTGGTGAGTCTTTAGTGTTGCTTTACTATTCTGGTAGCTCGGTCTCTCTCAGGGTTCACCCCTGATGTCTTCCCCGAAAGAGTACAAGCCTGAAATACCTAGAACACCTGGATCAGCCATGCAAACTTGCACAGTCTTCTGGCATGAAAAACAGGGAATTCCTTGCTATCCGTTTGACTGAGCTGTTTCTTGCAACTTGTTTTGTCACGTTGAAAACAGAACTAAGACCAGCAAGCATGATGACATAGGAAGGGCTGCAGTAGAAAGGGGAGTCCCAGTTGTCTTCTCTGTGGTCCCACTGTGTCTTCAGGATCACATTGGGTAGCCCTCATGAGTTAGATGGATTGGCCATGCCACCTTCATTCTCCATGAGGAGGGAAGGACATCCATGGTCTGATCTTACCTGTCCTGTAGCGTAGTCTGCGTGTTTTAATGTAACCAACTGCCAAGCAACGATGAAGTAGAAGAAAAGGGGTTAAAGCTGTAGCTCAGTAGTAGAGTGCCTGGGTAACGTGTGCGAGACTGGCTTTGGTCACTAACAGAAAGGAGAGAAAGGGAAGGAAGAAATGACAGCGGAGGGGGACAGAGGATGGGGGAAACGGAAAAGGAAAGGAAAAAGACTAGAAGATGGGATGCATACCCAAAACAGCCAATAAAAACATACCAATTGATAAGCTCACTGCTGAACCTAACAGAGGCATGCTTACATAACTGCTGTAGCTGCATTATATGTTTTACATCGAAGGATAAATATATAGGATATTTCATGCAAGAAGTGAAAATTTTCTGAAGAACCCATTGGAAATTGCAGTATCAAAAATCAGAATCTTCCATTTTTAAAACTCATCAGAAAGGTTTATAGAAGACTGGCCACTAAACACGAATGAACTAAGGAAGGTAGGTCAATGAGAGATATTTGTTTTGGAGCTTGGGGAAGGGGAAGTCTAAATACATATAGAGAACTTCAATAAACTGTGACATAAGACCAAATGGTCCAATTGTATAACTGGAGTCTTGTAAGGAAAATAGAGACCAGAATAGAAAAAAAATGTTTGAAGAAATGATGTTGACTGTCTCCAACTGTAGTGAAAAACCAACCCATAAAATCCAAAATAATTCAGCCTCCTTCTGCCAGTATAAATACAGAGTAAACCACATTCAGGATACCACAGTGAGATATTGCATCAGACCAAGTTAAATAAGTTTATTGGAGACTGTCTTTGAGCTTAACACATGCAATGCAAACTTCCTATAATGAAATAGATTATACACATTTCATAATTTTTATGAACCCCCTTTTAAGAGGAATATTTTGAGTGTCCTAGTATGCTATGTACTGCTGTGATAAATACCATGATTAAAAGCAGCTTGGGAGAAAAGATTTATTCGGTTTACATCTCCAGATCATAACTGATCACTGAGGGACACTAGGGCAAGAGCTCAAGACAAGAACCTGGAGGCAGCAACTGAAGCAGAGGTCATGGAGGAATGCTGCTCACTCACTTGCTCTCCATTGCTTGCTCAGCCTACTTCCTTATCCAACCCAAGACCATCTGCCTAGGCAAGGCACCAACCACAGTGAGCTGGGCCCTTCCACATCAATAATCAGTCTCACCAAACATGAAAATACCCTGTAGACTCACCCACAGACCAATCCGATGGAGGCAACTCTCAGCTGAGTTTTCCTCTTTCCAAATAACTCTAGTTTGTGGCAAGGTGACAGTAACTAACCAGCACGTCTACACACAAATGTCCTCTACACACAAATGTCCTCTACACACAAATGCACCTGCACACACATGAGCATGCACATGCAAGCACATGTATGCATCAACAAAAATTTAATTAAAAGAAAGTTAAGATAAAGTCATACCAAGTTGTGGTAGGCTACAAATCTAATGATGGGTGGCGTCCCTGCAAAGAGAATAAAGACACTGTGACTCCCAAAGTAGGAATGTTAAACGAAGCTGGGAATAGGTGCTGGCATGATGCAGCTTCAGAGTAGCCCAGGGGACCACCACAACAGCCAAAAACTGAAGGAGGCAAAGAGGTTTCCTCTCTAAGGCTTCGGAGAAATCGTGGTCTCGAGGACACCTGCATTGCTGAACTGCAGAACTAACTCCTCAGCATAAGAGAATAAATTCTTGCTATTTTAGTTCCTCGTCAGTGCAGCCGTAGGGAACCACTATACAGAGGCATCGGTTTGACTCACACCTGATTCCTGCTTCCTGTGAATATGAGTGTGAAGCCACTTCCTAAAACTCAGCCCTATCCTGACTTTCTAAATGGTGAGCAAAGTCAAAGAAATGTAAATGCGCATATCCAAGGTCGCACGGTTGGAGGTGAAGCCAGGGTTAGACCTCACAATCTGGCTCCAGACACAGGCTCTTGATCTGCCTGACATAATACTTCGGCGGCACTGGAAAGCGTGAACGGCTTCGCTGAGTTGAGCTCTGTTTTTTCTTGTGCTGTTGTTGTGTTTTCATCGACATCACGCCTCGTAAGACAGACAGATGTGGATGACTGTCCGCAAGATGCTAGGAAGGTGGGGCCATAGACTTGACTTCTGTGTCTGTTGTCTGTGACATTAAACTAGTGTAAGCACCTCTCTATGAAAACTGGCTGTGATTATGCACTCTGTTAGGTGCATCATGGAACATAAATAGTTTCTGGCCACTGACCATTTGGTTTGCCCTGTATTGTGGGTTTTGTTTTCCACTCTACTACCTGAAGTAAACCCTGATCAGAAAGGCATTCATTGGGAAGTTTTGAAAAATAAGCCTAAGTTGTAAGTTGCATACCATTCTGAAGAGAATGATAAAATCTTGGACCGTTCGCATCATGCAAGGCATCCTTATCATCTTCCATCTGCTGTATCCATGCACTATACACCACCCAACTGCCAGTCACTTAGTTAACACCCTGATCAATCAGGAAAACGACCAAGATCATATGGTACTTTCGACCAGCTAATTTAGTTAATAATGTCCCCAAAAGGTAAAATGTTGAAAATTCAAATATATTGCAGAGAAGTCATAACATGATCCTCTTAAGAGAAATGTGGAGGAAATACTTAGGATACTTTAAGAGAGAAACCACACATAATTTTCATTGAAGTGTTTATTATAATTGCTCTGTTAATGTTAGGCTTTGCTGGTGATCTTTGACTGTCCCTAATCTATGAATTATTCCTTTTCTTATGTAGTTGTGTCTGGGAAAGCACATAGGTATAAGGGATTTGACGCTACCTGCAATTTCAGACAGGCACTGCTGGTCTTAGGGCATCCTCTCATGCGTGAGGCGGGGCGGCCTGAACATACACACCAGCACAGCAGCCTCTGAAACAGAACAGTCGGTAGCCCCATTTTTAGCTCCCCTTTAAAGCATTTCTTTCTTTATTCATACGCAGGTCCATTTCACCTCTTACCTCCCAGCACAACCAATTCCATCCTCCGCAACGCTCTAACCTTATTCTCTCCAAGTTGGTCTAGAGAATCCCTGCGTGTTCTTTTGAACATTGGGGCTGAGGTGGTGCCCTTAAATTGACACATATTAGACAGATGTCTCCTGCCAGAATCTGTACAGTTGCCATCTTTCTCCTTCCTGATCTTCTAGGACTTTTATTACCGGAGACTTTCTGGAACTTTCTTTGAGGTGGGTTCTGTGTGACTGCCCTGAAGAAATGCACATAGTATAAACTTTCTCACTTCAAAGAATTGGTAAATCCTCAGAGATCTATCCTTGGGCTCCCAGATGAATAATCTGCTTAAGCTGGGGGATCTGTCTCTTGAAATGATAACTATGAAAGGATAGCTATGTAATATGAAAAATAGGGTGTGTCAGTTAGAAATTGTTCTTGCATGTGGCTTGATACAGGCCACAGTGTTTGGACTAGCATACCCTGCTTTCTCTGTGCTGGCTAGCTCTTGACTTAAAAGAATGATCAGGAGCTAGAGAGATGACCCAGAATCTAAGAACACTTGCTGCACTGGAGGGTAGCCCAAGCTTGGTTCCCAGCACTCATGTTTGGGAAGCTCACAACCCCCTGAAACTCAAGCTTCAGGGTATTCAATACCCTCTACTAGCAGCCATCAGCTCATAAACTGATACAAAACTTTTTAAATAAAATATATTTTCAATAAAAATATAATCAGACATGTCTAATAGCAACTCTTAGGACATTTTTCCTCCTGTCTTTCATCTACCAGAAGAAAAACAATATCTCCAATTTTCTGGTAAGCTTATACTTCAAGCATTGAACCATCTTAAGATTGGACTCATCTTTGAATCAGTCACCATAGCCAAGAATGATGGGGCTTAACTTAGCTGCCTCACCTCAGAGTTGGTACAGAAGTCAAGATCCTGACAGTGTCAGTAATACAAAACGAAACAGATTTCACAGGTCAAAATCAGCAGATTCATAGCACAGGGTATAAGTGAAGTCTTACTTAGAACATGTGTGCACTTGAGACATTACTGAAAATAACTCATTGCTGCCTGGGTCCAGATAGCCATAGTCAAGCCATGTCCCTTGAGCCCCAGTCCTGTGTACCTTAATAGGCCGATGTTAATTGGTCACCAGTGAGAAGCCTGTGGCCTTCCCTTGCACCAGCATTTTAAAAAAAGGTCCCACAGAAGCCATTTATATATTTTAGAATAGTTAACATGGCCCCACTGGGCCTGCAGCAAAAGATGCATTTTGCAACATCTAATGAGTAAATGGGGCATTTAGTAAGACACAGTCTAATTACTTTGGGTCTTTGTAAAATATTAATTTAAGGCAACCACAGCATTAAGGAATAAGTTTGCCAGGCGGGGCTCAGTAATTTTGTTCCACAGCTGCCATTAATATCAATAGAAGTCTCTCAGCTCACTTGCCACCCATTGCTTTGGCAATGTACCCCCAAGGTATAGAAATGAGTTGCTGCAGGGTTTTTTTTCCAATTAAAGTTCCAAACGGACGTGTGGGGTTGTTTGTGCACAGGCATATCACCTGTGCAGCTAGGGCAGTGGCGCTGGGGACTGGCGCTTCCAAAGTCTGAACTGTTATATGCAGTGAAACCTGTGTTGCAGAGTTTCTAGAAAGCATGGCAATTCCAGCGCCAGAAGAGCACTGGTAAGAAGAAAGCCACCATCACCTTTTGTGGACATGATTTGCCTTGGAGTTAAAAGGCTTTCTAAAAAACTTTACATCCTACATAGACAATTCTATTCTGGGGATGCCAGGCTGGGGACAAAGTTCAGTCCATAAAATGCTGGGCCATATAAGCCAAACTAGAGTCCTATCCCCAGAACCCATGTAAAAAAGCCTGGTATGATGATATGCACTTGTAATCCCAGTGCTGGGGAGGTAGATCGTGGGGGTTCACTGCCAGCCAGTCTCTTTACTTGGTAAAAGAACAAGGTGGATGGTAACTGAAGCAAAATAACAACTGAGTTTGTCCTCTTGCTTCCACACGTGGGTTCACATATGTGCACTGAGTACACATGAACACATACATACATACAAAGAAAGATGGCAGTTGTCAGCTCAAACACCCATTGAAATGAACCCTGAATGATTCTGAATTGGCTTTACAGGGGAACACATGTAAACCTCCCTGAAGTAGTCTTACATGGGGGAGGACAAGTCCCAAGCTGCTAACTTAGATGCTAACTTAGCTGCAGTGGAAGAGGACAAACAAGAAGCTTCTCTTGCCATTCGATGACACCCGCCTGTCTGTGCACAAGAGTCATTTCTTAGACACACACCGGTCAGCCTTGCCTGATGTCATTATATTGTGCTGCAGATCTAGTGACGAAGGTATTCCTGGAAATAAGCGGTCATCCTATGCTTTCTGTCCTTGCACGGAGGCAGTTCTCACCTCTGTAGAAGTCTAGCAGGAATAACGCCGTGTGTGCTTTGATGAGAAGCTGTTCAGATGGACAGAGTTGTGATGAGGAACTGTTCCCTGGTGGCTCCGGAAGGATGTGCAATATGGGGCTGGCTATGACATAGGAAGCTGAGCTAATAGGACAGGCCCTAACCCACAGGAAATATGAAGCGTCCCTCCTCCCAGTGTTTGCAGTCAAAGTTTTGACAAACAGCTGCATTTAGTCATGCAGCATGGAAGAACAAGAGTATCTCGTGTAAGAGAATCCGCAGTGAGCGAACAGCTGTGGGCAATGTCCAGGATACTCTAATGCCATTCATAGATGTATAATGGCTACGCTGCATGCCTTCCTGCCCCATTCATCTGATCCATCTCCTAAAACATCCCTGCATCTCTCGTTTCTGGATCCCTGTACAAATTGCAGGAGCTAATTTAATTTGGGGGTGGGCAGGCTAAGCCCCCATGTTCCCTTTCAACCCCAGCAAATATTTCATTGTTTGTAATGCCTCTTAATACGCAAAACAATATTTATGCTGCACTCTACAACATTTTATAACTTTCTTCTAATTGCCTTAGCAGGCTTTAAAACCAGAGCTTAACACTTCGATAATAAGCGTATTAATTTGTCTAACGTTTAAGTTCTTACAAAGGAAGAGACAAGCATTAATTTTGTTTAGTTAAAACAAGCTTTGCTTTTGAACAGCAGGTGGTAATTGAAACAAAACAAGGACTCATTAGAGGAGCGTCTGGTGGCTCATGATACAAACAGAGCATACTAGAAAACCCAAACACAAGAGCCCTGAAATAAAGTGGTCATCATCTAATTAACAGAACATGTTTTAATTACCGAGTAAACCATGCAGCGCCGTGTGTCAATTTAACTGATGTGCTAAGTGCCAGTTTACAATATCAGAAACAGACAAATAATTGGAATCTAATTACATGCAGGTCTATTGCACACCAGCGCCTCCAGCCCATCTTAATAAACAAGTTTTTACATCAAACCATGAATAGCAAATACAGCCATGCTGTTAATTGCTACATTGTGATATTGGGACTTTGCCAGCTCTGACTATTAAAATAAGCTCTTGTGTGGATTGCAGTTTCTCTGCTACGCTTTAATTAGAATCAAATGAGAGGCAGAGATCGGGCTGTATTACTGCAATTCAATATATGTAAATAAGATAACTGGCTAATCTTTTTATTTTATTTCTGAGCCTCCATGCAATAGGCGGTTTAGTTATGCTAATAGGTTATCACTTTGCAAATGAAGTAGATTTGTGCTGTGAGATGAATCAAGAAACATGTAATCTTTGCTCGAGAGTCTAAATATTCCCCATCCTCGCACGTGGGATCCGAAGAACTTTCTTGCCCAAGATATATGGTGCTATATTTTTAATGCCCGTATTGGCCTAGTTTTTTTCAGCGGTAGCGTTGAATGTTGTATTTCACTTGTCTAAATAAACACATGATCCATAACACGCTATTTACAATGCTCGGACAGATATTTCAAGATAAACTCCTATAATGGAGAATCATTCATTGGAGCACTTGAAAGGTTGCAGAGGAGGTCTACATAAATACTGTATAATGCAAATTTTAAATTAAGACCAAGGCATAGATAACGCTCATATTTCATACTGTGTATAAATGTGCTGCTTGTCAAGGAACTAATCAGGGATTCAGAAATATTTCAGAGTTCGAAAATGAAATCTATGGTATGGCCGCTGATGGACCATTTTTCTGTATTTTCCAACTAGGGAAGGAGATGGTATAGCTATTGTTGAAAAATTACCAAGTAATGATCTCCTGGGAAGATCGCCTTATGTTTCATTAGGATTGTAATTAGAGGTGGCCATGACCTTGGGAACCTGCTTCAGGAGCCAGCTCTCTTCCCTTTTGTTTAAGAAAAGCCTCCAAGTTGCTTCTGCTCCTGGCCACAGGCGACATTCACTGAACTCTGTAGAAGAGACATAATAAAGCATGTAAATGTGCCACCCTGGCATAGAAAGTGGAATAAGCAGAGGCAGAGGGAAATGTCGTTCTCTCAATTCTAGGTGCAGTTAGTCAATGTGGACTCAAAGTACCCAGAGCTTTCATCCCTAAGAGGTGTTCTAGGTCACCCCAGACCGTAACACTATCTTCTGCTGAAGACAGGGCAGCCCTATTGAGAGCTCCCAGAACTTTAAAGGCCACCCTGAGCCATTTTGAACTTCTGGCTTGAAGGAAGGAAGCCAGGCTACTCACTGGCTTGAACTGAAGGCAGCCTGTAACAATACTCTACAAACTTGGCGCAGGTCCTTGCCTATTTAAATTTCCATCACACCATTGTCGGAGGCCCATGCCTTTCACATGGTTTGCCTGGTGGATGTAGTCCAACTCCCAGAAGGGAGCAAGTGCACCACGCAAAATATTGGACGGGTTCACATGTTTCCAACACCTCATCGGACACTTTAGTGCGAGGCTAAAAAACATTCTTGGTACTCTTGTTTCTGGCAAAGTCACAAAGGATTCTGGGCTGGTACCTCATCCATCTTGGTTCAAAAATGAAATGGAGTCTCCTGGTCAGTTGTCAGAAGGAAAAAAAAAAACATAATTCCAGATGCCATGGTTTTCTCCTATCCTTCCAGCCTCCCACAAAAGCATACCAACTCCAGTAACAATATACAATCAAAATGTTTAAAATGCAGAATAAATGTGTATAAAATGCACAGGGGCTGGAAAAGGAATGTAATAAGGTTAAATTTTACAAACATGTTTCCATATGTTGAAAGCATCTTGTAGTTATGTCAAATACAGATGAAGCTATAAATAACCCCAGAATCAGAAGTGTCAACTTTCAGGCTAATGCTGAAGATATATATATATATATATGTATGTGTATGTATATATATATATATATATATATATATATATATATGTTCAGGATTCTTATTAAAATATGAAAACATGCTAAACATAGAAAAAGCTAACAACTGTACTGAAAGCAAGACAGAGTGTTACTAATGTCTGCCAACTGCATTACTCACCAGACCATCAATCTCACGTGAGCAACCTCTGCAGCCGGCAACCACGAAGGCAGAAACCCACCTCTCCTGCTTGTCTTATTTGTGGTTACTCTTGCAAGGCTTCCACGGTATTCTGTTTGCTCCCTGTTAACCCTGAGAGGGCACAGTTAGCGAGACGAAAATGTTTATTCAATTACAATGTCTTTATTTCTACCTAAAACACACACGAAACTGTCAGCGATAGACAAATGAGTACTGTGGGCTGAAACGTGTGCTCACTTTATTCTATATTTGAATTCTAATAAATTATATCCATCCTATTACAAAAATTATAACTGACATGCTGTCAGAACTAAGATGTACTAGATGTACACCTAGTGCCTTAACGCCTGTCACATTTGGTCCAATTGTAAACATCACCCTCATTTGCCGAATGGTACTGTTATATCTGCGGATCAAGGGTAACTTTTTCCTTGGTTATAAGCTCGTGATTCTAATGTACCTAACCATGAAGAGAAAAGATGGTCTCCCTTAAAAGATCTAATGATCTTACTCAAGTGTTGTAGACTAAGGAAATAACATGGCACCATTAGATGAAGTCCAAGTTGATAAATACTCAGCATTTCATATGACAAGAATATGACGACAATTTTTGTGGAACATTGAGGGTGTTCTTCAATATCTGGTACAATAGGTTTTGCTTTTGCCAATTTGGGTTTGAATACAAATACTGGCTTTGCACCAGATGTTAGTATCGCCACAAGAAGGTTCTCCTGATTGGCTGCAATGGGTGGATGTTGAGTGAGTGTTGTGGACTGAATCCTTGTGTCCCCACCTGAAAATTTTGTACATTCAAACAGTAGCTGTGAAATCAGTGTGGCGGTTTCTCAGGAAATTAGGAATCAACCTACCTCAGGATCCAGCAATACCACTCTTGGGAATATACCCAAGAGATGCCCAATCATACTACAAAAGCATTTGTGCAACTATGTTCATAGCAGCATTATTTGTAATAGCCAGAACCTGGAAACAACCTAGGTGCCCCTCAATGGAAGAATGGATCAAGAAAGTGTGGAATATATACACATTAGAATACT